>PVJS01030650.1:0-23951 GCA_004027185.1 Glis glis | reverse complement strand
CCGGATCCTCCAGTCTCCACCTCCCAAAGTACTGGGATTACAAGCGTGCGCCACCATGCCCAGCCAAACCCAGGTTTTTCTGATGTCAGCTCTTGACTCACCCTCCTGGACACTAAAGCGACCCTAACACGGCTTACCCATGAGGGAGGCTTTGTCTTTTTTTGGAGCTTGCTTACTTTATGTACCATCCTGTTAACACACTTGGTTATTTGTGTTTCAGGATCTCAGTAGAGTAGAAATCATATCTATTGTTAAAAGAAAAAGGTAGCTGGAATATTCAAGAGTACTGAGAATCTGAATCTATAGCCAAAGCCTTACCATGACCAAGAAGACAACTACAAAAACAGATAAAAGGACTAAAAATAGGTGCCATTTAATGTTGGGACAAACTTTATACATTTCCAGTAGTCCTGAGTCATTTAGCTCAAAACAACAATTGGAACTCACGACGATGACCTCAAGCCATTAAGATTTTATTTTCTTCTGGATATCCCACATATGAATGTGGGAAAGGATGTAATATATTTCAGAAGAAGTTTCAGCCAAATGTTTCATTAAAAGAAGATAAAGTTAGCTGGGCGTGGTGGTGCACTCCTGTAATCCCAGTACTTGGGAGGCTGAGACAGGAGGATTGCAGGTGTGAGGAGGACAGCCTCAGCAACGTAGGGAGACTCTCAGCAACTTGGCAAGACCCTGTTTCAAAAATTAAAATAAAAACATAAAAGGGCTGGAGGTGTAGCACAGAGATAGAATGACCTGGGTTCAATCCACAGTACCATAAAAAAAAAAGAAAAAGATAAAGTTGTGATGCTTAAAGGAATAAATAAATCCTTAACTCTTGGAAACATTGGCTACTCAGAAAAATTACATTTCTTTGTGAGACAGGTCCCGAATAGCAAGGCTTGCACTCTTACATGGGTCTGTTGTTGAAACCATCATCAGGGACAAAAGTTTCCCTATAGTCGCATTTTTTATGGCTAAACAGTGATTCAATTCATGGCTTAATATTCAGAATTGGTGACATTGCTGCTGGTTGGGCTGTGCTGAGTGTGTTAGTCATTCCACAAAAGGCAGTTTTGTGGCATTTAAATGTTTTTTATCTCTTAGTTTCTAAAACTAAAAACAATGACAGACCAATCTTTACCACATTTTTTCCCCCTGCAGGAAGAAACAATAAAAGAGAAATGGGATTCTATTTGAGAAAACAGTTCTACCGCTCATGTCTCCATCAGAAACATTTGGGGGTTTTGTTCTGTAGGACGTGGAAGTCTTGTGCAGCAAGTGACAGCCGGATTCTGACTTATAGAGGGTGTCAGGTATCGGAAGATCTCAATAAGCAGCTTGTCTATTAGCTTCCTGAATGCAAAATTCACTAAGATTTTTTTTTGTCTGTTTTCTTTTTTCCTTTTACATATCCACTCATTGATTGATACAGAGCAATGTGAAATGTCTGCACTGCTTTGTGAAGTATTGACAATGTAGTCTTTTAAATTTGGAACTGGAATTTTACCCAAGGGAAGAGGTATTTTGGTCATGAATTTTAAGTTCCTTTTTTGATCTAGAAGCCTAGGAATATTCCTCAGCTAGGCCCTTACCCCCCCTCCATTCCACCCACCACCAAGGGTCAACGCTACCCACTGCATGACTCTAAAGCCCATGCCTGTGATCCCTCCTCATGGCCACTGCCTGGGATCAGGTCCTTTGGTCCACAGCTTGCATCTTACCCTATTTGTTATTCCAGCTTTTTTAAAAATCTTATTTAAAATTAAATGTTGTTTTTTTTTAATTGGTGCATTGTAATCATACAGCTTGATTGGTTTCAGGGTGGTAGAAGTATACATGCACACCACAGTCAATTAGCCCTCTCCCAATCCCCACCCCATTCCCTCCCCCTTCCCTTGACTTTGGTTTTCTTTCTCTTCAATCCATTCCCCACTCTGCCATTCTGATGGTGTCATTGCTCCGTTTGACACGGTCAGTGGCTCCACATTGCTTGTTACAGAGCTGCACAGCCTGCGTGTTGCCTATTTGCCAGGTGCACTGTGTGTGTGTGTGTGTGTGTGTGTGTGTGTGTGTGCATGTGTGTGTGTGTGTTGATATAATCCACTTTGTATGTGTGTTGATATAATCTACTGTGTGTGTATGTGTGTGTGTGTTTGTGTGTTGATATAATCCACTTTGTGTGTGTGTTGATATAATCTACTGTGTGTGTGTATGTGTGTGTGTTTGTGTGTTGATATAATCCACTTTGTGTGTGTGTTGATATCATCTACTTTGTGTGTGTGTGTTTGTGTGTTGATATAATCCACTTTGTGTGTGTGTTGATATAATCTATTTTGTGTGTGTGTGTGTGTTTATGTGTTGATATAATCCACTTTGTGTGTGTGTTGATATAATATACTTTGTGTGTGTGTGTGTGTTTGTGTTGATATAATCCACTTTGTGTGTGTGTTGATATAATCTACTTTGTGTGTGTGTGTGTGTGTGTGTGTGTGTGTGATTCTGGGGATTGAATCCAGGGGTGCTCTACCTCCAAGCTATACCCCCAGCCCTATTTGATTTTTTAAAATTTTTTATGCTTCAATGAAACTTCATTTAAAAAGAAAAAGATGGCAATGGGGATTGAGGAGAGTGCCAACAAGATGGTAGAATAAAAAGACCCAGACTCCTTACCCACTGAGACACCAAACTAACAATACACAGAGAAACTCCTTTCATGAGAAATCCAGAAAGCAGTTTAAGAGGCTCACTCAAGCAAACATGGAGCCTGTTACATCAAAATTGGCAGGCAGCTCTGTGGTGCCAACTCTCCAGAGCCTCCACCCCTGGCACAGTACAGGACAACAAAGTGGGGACACCCCGAATCCTGGCTTCTCCTGGGGAGGGAGAGAGAAGGCTGAGCCACATGTCCAACGTTCTTGCTTCTCAGGGGGCTGCCTGAAGGATGCATTTCTATCTTGCCTGAATCTAGGGGACGCTGACAACAAAAATGACAGTTTGGACTAACTATACAGGTACACAACGTATATAGTACATTGATATACAAGGTTAACAAGTGATACAAGAATAATATCTTTGCAACTTGATTTTGATTTTTTTAAATTTTGAAATAGAGTCTTGCTAAGTTGCTGAGAGACTCACTAAGTTGCTGAGGCTGGCTTCGAACCTGCTATCCTCCTGTCTCAGCCTCCCAAGTACTGGGATTATAGGCATACACCATCATGCCTGGCTTATAATGTGCTTTCTATTTTTAAAAAATTCAGGAAGTTCTGGGAGAGTCTAGCTTATAAGAAAGGGCCTTCTTAGTCTGGGCTCATCTTCCCCATCAGCCTCTCAGCTGAGTTCTTACCCTTCCCAGGATAAATCCTCATCACATAGCTTGATGGGATCCTCATTCTCTCTTTGCTTGGTGAGCTTCTACTTGTTTTTTTCAGACCATGCTCCATATTCCCCTCTTTCAAGCTCTCTCTTGTTTCTGCAAACAGGATTAATCACTCCCTCCTTTTCGCTCCATCGCAGTCAGCCGGGGGAACTTGAACAGGTTATTGAAACTCTCTAAGTCTTAATTTTCTTGCTTGAAAAATGGAGATAATAATACCTGCCTTGCAGGGTTTGCATAAAAATTAAATCAAATAACATATATAAAGCATTAAACACAGAGCGTGGCATAAAGTGAGCACCCAGTAAATATGTGGGTAATAATAAATGGTGGTGATTGTTACTAACTATCAAACTTCCGCTAGCATACTTAGCCCTGAATTGTGCAATGGCTGTGAACTCCTCTTTTGAAGATTTTCCTATTCATCTCAGCACAGTGGATTGTGCTCTGCTGAGATGTTGGCTCCATGAAGGAAGGGGTCTTGAGTTTGACCACTGGGGTATCCTAGACACCTTGAACAGTGCCTGGCACACACTAGACCTTCTGAATATTTGTTGATTGCTCGTTTTCCTCAATTGGCTCTTGCGAGGGTCAAAGGTGATGATGGTTGTGAAATGTTCTGAAGGCATAAGCATTTTACAAATACCATGTAAGTCTACCCATTGCCCTTTCGTTTACACTTTTAATCTTAAGGCTGATGCATGGGTTGAGCCACCACTCACACACCTGCTGTGGACTCAAGTTCCCTGATAGACCTTTCAAGTTCTAGGGAAGTGTGAGGCCCATATAGAATGCTACCCCTCTTAAGTGTTGGACAGAAGTAACCAAGGCAGGCAATCTGATTTTTATCATTACCTTCTGACATAGATGTCTGAACAGAAGAGACGCTTATACATCCTATTTTTCTAATACAGACATAGTTTGGGATATTTTGAACACTGAATCTATCTACCCTAATTCTCTACACCTTGACCACGTTGTCAAGGAAGCGGAAGTTGCCTTGGCATGGGAAGGTGAGGGACGCTCTTGTGGGGACTTCACTTTAGGAGAGAGCTGGAAGCTCCTTAGAGATTAGCTGATCCACTCTGCTTGGACCAATTTATCGATAAGGAGATTGAGGCCCAGAGAGTCAGGGTCTTGTCCAAGGTCATTCAAACAGCTCTGGGACTTCTCGTTTAGCATTCCTTCCTCCCATTAAACTACAGTGTCTATACCAGAGAGAGCATAGGGCCTTGCAGCAGAGGAAATGTCAATACCGGAAAAAATATTGATCACTTGAAGTCTATCAGGGGCGCCATCCATCTGTGTTTGGTAGCTCAGGCATATGAATGAAAACCAAGAAGTGAACATTCCCTGCATGCGAGGGTGACTATTATGGTTTGGATAAGGAATGTCTCCCTGAAAAGCTCATGTGTTGGCACTGCAGCAATGTTTAGAGTGAAATAATTGAATCAGGAGAGCTCTAAGAGGGGCATGGCTGGAGGAAGTTGAGTGCATGCATGTGTATCAAGTACACACACACCTTATTATTTAGAAAACAAAGAGGATTTTTTTTTGTTGTTTCAGTTGTGGAAATTTGGCTGAGGGGATATAATTATTAAGAAGCTTTTAGAACAACAACAAATGCTGGCGAGGATGTGGAGAAGTAGGAACTCTACTACACTATTGGTGGAATTGCAAATTAGTGCAACCGCTTTGGAAAACAGTGTGGAGGATCCTCAGAAGAATGGGAATAAACCTACCATATGACCCAGCGATACCACTTCTAGGCATCTACCCCAAAGAACTAAAACCTAATTACCAGACTAATGCATGTGTACCTATGTTTATAGCTGCACAATTCACAATTGCCAAACTTTGGAACCAGCCAAGGTGTCCATCAACAGATGAATGGATCACAAAACTATGGGATATGTACACAATGGAATTTTACGCAGCCATAAAGAAGAACAAAATCACATCATTTGCAGGGAAATGGAGAGAACTAGAGAACATCATGCTAAGTGATATTAGTAAGACACTAAGAGTAAAAAATCGGATGTTCCCCCTAATCTGTGGGAGCTAGATAGAATGGGATGTAGAAGGGACTTAGAAGGGAAGAAGAAGAAATCATTAGATGGACAAAGAAGGTGACCTCACTGAGGGAGTTGGGAGGGGGGTGGAGGGAAACACACTATAGCACATGATGTACATACACAAACCTATAAGACTCAATCACTATCTGGAGCACGAAAGGGAGGGAATGGGGAGGGAATAGGGTGGGATTGGAGGGAGGGCTGAATGTGCAATGTGTGCATGTATGATGTTCATACCCTGACATATATCAAAATGTATAATTACAATGCACCAATAAATGAACATAAAAAGTTAAAAAAAGAAGCTTTTAGAAAATTAGTTCTCAACAGGTAGAAGAATGGATTGGAAGAGGTGAGAAAAAGAGGAGACAGGAGACAAGGGCCATGTCCTCTGCACAATGGTGGCTGTGGACAAGGAAAGGAAGGGAGGGATATGTGTGAAAGACACGTGGAAGAAAGAATTAACTTGAAACTCCTTAATGAGGAAGAGGTAACAATGAATCCGGTGTCAAGGTGATGAAGTGAAAGTCAGGCAGGTAAATAATACTGAGGCACACATCCCTTAACATGCTAACAAGGCCAAAGAGACAAGGAATTTTATTTAAGTAAACACATTTCAACTTGAGTAAGAGGGATTTCTTGCCTGGGATAGAGAACCAAGCTAATTAAGGAAATCGACTCACTGGCCTTCAGTTTATTATCTAGGAAATCTCTAAATTTATGCCTTCTTTCATTGAGATGGTATTGACTTAAATCATATAGGATTCCTTTAAGCCACCACGTCAACCTCCTCCCCCATCTTCAAGAGGAAGAAGACCTTCCCCAAAGTTCAAGGCCCAGGTTCTCTACAGGGGGCTTGTTTTATTCTCCTACCAGGACTTCCAGCCTTCCTTCCTTCCTTCCTTCCTTCCTTCCTTCCTTCCTTCCCTGCCTTCCCTTTCCTTCCTTCCTTCCTTTCTTCTTTCCTTCCTTCCTTCCTTCCTTCCCTTCCCTTCCCTTCCCTTCCCTTCCCTTCCCTTCCCTTCCTTCCTGCTTTTATTTTACTGGGGATTGAACACCCAAGGGCACTCTACCATTGCACTACACCCCCAGCCTTTTTTACTTGATTTGGAGACACAGCCTCATCAAGTTGCCCAGTCTGGCCTCGAACTTGTGATTGTCCTCTCTCAATTTCCTGAGTAGTATGGGTCATAGACATTTGCCACCATGCCCAATGCTCCTCTTTTCCATCTTCTCTCACCTGAAGCAAGTCATCTGAACTTGATCTTGGAGTATCCTTCCTTTCTGATTCCTAAGCCCCTGGGCATCTTATTTGAGCACCTCTTCTGGTATCGCCAGCAGTCAGCCCAGCCAGAAATCCAACTCTAGTTATAGGTCCTTGCTCAAAGGCTGGCATACTGTAGCTATTCAGTAACTTTGCGTTGTTGTTGAATGTAGGAATAAATGAATGATGAATGAAAAAAAAAGGAAGGAAGGTGGGAGGATTGAAGAAATAAAAGGAACAATTTTATTTCACTGGTGGATTTAACCTATATGACACTAAAATAATTGATGGAGTTGGTTTATTTCTGGTAAAAGCAGTACCACCCACATATCAACAACATTATGAATCACAAAGTGAAGATAAAAAATCATTTTTTAGTGGGAAAGAAAGAATGAATAGATAGCTTCACTGAGCTAAGTAACCCATTCAGTGATAACTCTCTATTTCCTTTGTCAAGCAGACATGGTCTAAGCTGACTGAACCAGAAGGAATCTGGCATTGAGGGAGCCGTGATCTTTATATGTGTTGAAAAGACTTCCTTGCATCTGGCTAATAAATTCTTACTACATTGCAACCATTGTATTTTGATCACAGCAACAAAACGCTTACTAACAGAGTGAGTGAACAAAGAAAAAACACAAAGGTGGCTTGAGGCCAAACTGGTGTGTGTGTCCAAAATACTTGACAAGACCAACTTAGAGGAGGAAATGTTTATTTGGCTCATGGTTTTAGAGGTTTGATCCATGGTCAGCTGACAACTGGCCATTTCTGTTCAATTGCATTGCTTTCCTTCATTCAGCATCTCCTAATTCTGTGCTTGGATCTTTTCTCAGTTCTTTTAACTTGACACTGGCCTCCTTTGTTTCCTTTCCCTTCTCTTCCTCATTCTTTCCCTCCTCTCCCTCCTCCCCCTCCTTCACTGACTGCTCAGATTCTGACTTTCGAAACTTCTGGTTAGATGTGGCAGATTGTCTGAAGATGTGCTTCTCTTTTGTCTCCATAAAAACCATGAAAATGATAGTAAGATAAGACAAAAGTTCTTTTAAAGACAAAGAGGAAGCACCCATGGATTCCATATTTTTGTCCATGTTTGAAAAGCAGGAAACAAGTGGCTGAATAGAGGAACTATGAGCTGATGTGCCTGCAGGGTGGGGATTCCTACCAGAAGTGAGGCTGAGCCTGTTCACCCAGCAGAATCCCTGTACTTATGGCGCCTTCTAGGCTGTTGAACTCCGTGTGTCCCAGACTGAATTTATCTTCTTCTTCCTTCTCCTCTACCATTACCCCCTCTACCTCCTTGCTCCATCCCTGGAATGTGTCCTCTCCTCCTGTGGTCCTTTCCCCAAAGGACAGCAGCATTGTCCACCAAAACCAAGTACACCCCCATGTCCCTCGCTCATGACCCATTGCATAGACTGCTGTTGTGGCACAGATCATTCAACGGGGCCAATACATGCTCCTGAATATGTGGTTTCACCTGACGGTGAGATCTTAAGAGACTATTTCATTCTTTTTTTTTTTTTTTTGCGGTACCGGGAATTGAATGCAGGGGCATTCTACCTCTGTGCTACACCCCCGGCCTATTTTTATACTTTATTTTGAAACCCGGTCTCACGAAGTTGCGGAGGGCCTCACTAAGTAGAGAGAGAGAGACAGGGAGAGAGAGAGAGCGAGAGAGCTGAGGCTGGCCACGAACCCGGATCCTCCGGTCTCCGCCTCCCAAAGTACTGGGATTACAAGAGTGCGCCACTACGCCTGGCCAAGAGACTATTTCATTCTTGACACACATGATACTTGAGCACATGGTAGATATTAAATAAAGATTGGGTAGGGAAATCCCATCTTTCTGGAGAAATGATATCACTCCTCCTCCCTACCCCATGGAGTGAAGCAAGATGATGCTTTTATCAGTCACAAGTGATTTCAAAATGCAGCAATAGAATAATATTACTATTGTATTATGCTATGCTATTAGCATATAGTATATTGCTCTAATGCTAATACTCCATATTATTGTGACACTATTGTTGAATGTTTGTCCACTGAGGCCAAGATGACTTGATATCCCTATGACAGCTCTTAATCTTGTCAATATCCATTTGAATGCCCAATCTGTGATGGTAAGAGATGACATCTGAACTTGGGTTTTGTGGTAAAGTGGTAAACTTTTGTGGTAAACTTGGGCATCAGGACCTCTGTGTTCTTGTCTCAGCTAGCCACTAATTTTAGGAAAGTCCTTTTCCCTCTCTGGGACTAGGTCTCTCATCTTTAAGATATCATAGTTGGCCAGGCATGGTGGCACATGAATGTAATCCTAGTATTTGAGAGACTGAGACAGGAGGATTGAAGGTTCAAAGGCAGCCTTAGGAATTTAGTGAGACTCTCAGCAACTTAGTGACACCCTGTTTCAAAACAAAAAATAAGCGGTGGGGGTGTAGCTCGGAGGTAGAATGCACCTGGGTTCAATCCCTAGCACCACACACACACACACACACACACACACACACACGCACGCACGCACACACACACACACACACACACAATGACCTACTTAGACTAGATAACCTCTAGGATTTGTATACATCTGAGCTGATAATTAACCTCAAAGTAGGGCAGCCACAGTTTCCTCTTAAGAAGGATCCTGGGTGCCAAGACCATCTCCTTAATTCAGGTGGTGAATGTGCATCAAGAAGCACAGGGGTTAGGGACCACGATGCTGATCTGAGGGAACAGCCGGACTTTGATCCTCAGGCTCAGAACCTATGTAAAAAATGCCTCTGAAGAAGTCGGACACTGGCTGTGCATGGGTTTGATCCTTACCTTGAATCCTCTGCTGTTCTCTCTTTTTATGGTTTTTCTTCTAGAAGGGAAAAAATTACTCAAATAGAGTTCCAGGGACAGAATCTTCTCTTGGAACATATACCTGCTGATTTCAGTGATGTTTGTTGTACGTGAGATTGCTTGGGGGCTGGGAGGAAAGCCTCTCTTATCCCTTTTTATACAAAAGAAAAAAAAAGGAAGGTTGCATTTTTGTCCTGGCATTACTAATGTGGTCCAAGGCTGGAGCTTTCTTAAGGAATCAAGGAGTCTGATTTTTCAGCCTCCATTTAGATAGGCAGACTTAGGAAAACACAGACCTGCCAGAGCCCCTTCTGGGTTCAGACAATTTGTGGAGGAGAAGCATAAAGCACAGGCTCTTTGCATAGATCTGGCTCCATCCCAGACTAGGGAGAGAGGAGGAGGGAGGCAGCGTTTCCTTAGTTGGGCACTTGCTGTGTGCCAGGTACCATCCTGCCTGGTTTTTGTCTCACCTAGTCTTTTTGGTCATGCTTCTAGGTTTCTAGCTATGATTATTTCATTTCATAGATAGAAGAACTGACATTCTTAGAGTTGAAATAACTTGCCTGAGGTTCCACATTAAACTTGGGAGTTGAACCCAGGTCTCTCTGACTCCAAACACTGTGCCTTTTCTATTAGATAATTGTCTATACCATGTATGTTCTGTCCTGGCTTCTTATAGCAAGTGTGTGTGTGTGTGTGTGTGCATATGTAGGTGCAGGCAGTGGTAAGAGTTAGAATGGGAAAATGCAGGCATACCCAGTCTCTTCTGAGCATACATTACTCTCCAAGAAGGATAATTCTGATTCCTCATGTACCTGTTTGCCCTGCCAGAAACAGAGCATCTAGGAATTTGGGAGATGGAAGTAGAGTTTCTCCTCATCCATGCTTGGAGAACTCAACTCCATTAGCACTCCAAGGAGTAGGTGGTAGGTAGCCCAGAATCTAGGAGGAAAGATGGAGATTTTCATTTGAACTCAGAGAGGACATGGTTTCCTTTCATCAGCTACATCTCTGGGCTTCCATCTTCATTCCACTTCTTATTCTATATAGTTTCTTCGGAGCATCATCTACTCCCCCAGTTTCAACTTTAATGGGTGTAGTGATGACTCCTAGACCTACAACTGCCAACCCTTGCTTTTGAGTATGAAGACTGCATATGCACCTCCTTGTGTATGCTCCATTGAATGTTCCTCAGGCACCTGAAGCTCAAAACGATCAGTGCTGGCCTCCTTGTCTTTTTCTCCTGAATATTTTCCTCTTAGTTTCTCATCTTAGCAAATAGCTCCATCATCCACCAGTCTCCCCATATCAGAAGCCCAGGTGTCATCCTGGCCTTCTTCCTCTATTTATCCCCAAGTATTATTCATCCAAACTCTTTACATCTCTCATATCCATCCCCCTTTCTCTCACTGTCTCCTCTCTCACTGATTTTGTCAAGACCCTTGTTATCTGGAATAATTCTTGGTCTCCATCCCCCACACCCACCCATTCCCCATGGTGTCGCCAAATTGAAGCACTTTAATGGTCTTTAGATCCTTTCATCCTTCTGTTGGCCTTCAGAATAAAGTTCAAACTCCACAGCGGGGTTGCTGTCAAGGACATAAGGACCTACATTTGAATATCAGCTCTGTGACTTATTACACACCTGACTTTGAATGAGCCATGCAATTTCTCCAAATCTGTCTCCTTATCTCTAGCATGGAATTAATAGTACTGAAATTGTAGATATTTGTGAACACTGACTAAAATGAGAGTAATATATGTAACCTGCTAAAACAGAGCCCAGTGTTTGTTGAACAAGCTGTGAATGGTAGATATTCTCAAATGGCAACCTCCTTAACTGTTATTGGAACTTTTGATGGCATGACACAGGAAGTGTCATGGTGTCCAGGTTTCTACTTAATGAGAAAATTACATTTTATCATGGAATCCAAATCAGGAGTGGTTTTTTTCCAAATATAGTATGTGGCATCTTCCCCAATGCCCAGTAGAGAAAAATCATGGAATCTGCTCACAGAGACAACATGGCAGACATCAGAGAAGACCCAAGGTAGGACACGTAAGGTCAGAAAATCAAGTGTGGTAGAGCCTCGTAGTCATCCTATGAGTAAAAGCAGCAAGTAGCAAGGGCTGCACCTACTTAGGATTTTGGAAAGAGGTAAATATTGCCATAAAGATCACTGGGAAAAATCATTGAAAAATGGATATGGAGGCAAAAACTCAAGATTTTCTATTATTGGTAGACAAAGGCCTAAGGTGGAAAGTGTGACTCTCGGCAGGAGCACTGCAGGGTAGGAGCAGCCCAGCCCACTCGTGGAAGAATCCTAACAATATTATCCTTTTGAGTTATCACTTGTTCTATCATCTGGTATCATAAGCCACTGTATGATTTACTGTATATAATTATGTCCAGTAAATGTCTATCTTTTTCATCACAGGAGTGTGGACTTCATCATTTTCTACAAACTGCTGTGTTTTCTTTACAAAATGCAGAACTTGAATTCCTTCTAGTTACTATGACACAGAGATACCTGGAGGGGGGATCCTACATGACATTTGTTAAGAAGCCCCTTCTCTGTGAAGCTGATTGACTCCCTACTCTCATATCTTCCGTTCTGTACTTTCCCATTATGGATGCTGTTTGAAGTAGTCCAATTGTTTCCTGGCTGAATCCGGGGAGAAAGAGACTCTTCTCTATCTGGACCAGAATAGCTGAGCAAGGGAAGGCCCTCCCGAGAAGCCACAAGTGATGGTGGTAGAGATGGCTGTGGTCCAGGAGTCTCTATCCAGGGATTGCTGGTGGGACTTGGGTTAATAGACATGGGAAAGTTCAGGCAAGCAGAAGATAGGGCAAGCTGTCACGGGCGACCCCTTCCTACATGAAGTTATCTCACAGAGAACATGCTGTTCTTTCTGACTTTCAAGGTTTTGCTTCATCTGTGATTATGTGTGGGTGGCAAGAGGGTCTGGAGCTAGAGAGATAGGGGTGTGCCTTTGTGGCTTCACTCTCTGCTAGCTATTAGGTTGTTGCACCACACACGTTACCACTCAGACCCTTAGATTTCTCATTGGAACCGTGTTGAAAGGCTGCTGGGAGGATTAAGGGAGCTGGTGTAAGAAGCTCCTAGCACTATTCTTGACACAGCAACATCAATTTTCTTCTTCTTCCTTTCTCTTCGGTTCCAACCCAGGCCAGGAGGAGGGGACTGTCTAAATGCCATTATCGACTGCTGTGAGTGCCCAAGGACACAATTCCTTCTGGGCCGAACATGTTTATTTCCAGGAACATGGGCATTCTGAGATGTGGATTCCAGCCTAAGAACCCACCATTCTGCCCCCCAGGTGGACAGAGAAGAAGTAAGGTTTCCAACACCATACAGAAGAATTTCTAGCACTTCAGTTCTGAAACATGCTCACTGAAATCTGCCCTTCTGGAGAGGGCTGGGAAGGCGGGGGGTTTATTATGCAACATGGATTTGATGTTAGGATTTGCACATTGAGTTTTCATTACCAGGCCTCATAAAAAAGCAGAAGGGCTCAGTGGAAAAGGTTTAACAAATTTTTTTTTTTATGATAGACAAGTCAGGGGGTCTGACACATTCTTCACTCTGTGGTTCTTAAGAACAAAGATAAATGGAAAAGAAAGATTCTATTTTTATGCTTTGAAAGCACTTGCTTTAGGTCAGAAAAATAGCCAGTAAGGATGTTTAGTCCTGTCAATACAGCTTGGATCAGGCCTTGCTTCTTTTTTTTCTCCCTTTTAAAAAAATTTAATTGGGGAGCTGACAGGGTAGGGAAATAGGAGGCTGCATAAGACATACAAACTTGCCTGATCACAAAAGGATTAAGGAAACTGGATATCCTGCAGCAAAGGGGAAAACCAAACCAAAAATCGGACGTTCCCCCTAATCTGTGGGAGCTAGATAGAATGGGACTTAGAAGGAACTTAGAAGGGAAGACGAAGAAATCTTTAGATGGACAAAGAAGGTGACCTAACTGAGGGAGTTGGGAGGGGGGTGGAGGGAAACACAATATTGCACATGATGTACATACACAAACCTATAAGACTCAATCACTATCCGGAGCATGAAAGGGAGGGAAGGGGCAGGGAATAGGGTGGGATTGGAGGGAGGGCTAAATGTGCAATGTGTGCATGTATGATGTTCATACCCTGACATATATCAAAATGTATAATTACAATGCACCAATAAATGAACATAAAAAAAGAATCAATTAAGCTGGCATGGTGGCACATGCCTGTAATCCCCGTACCTGGGAGGCTAAGACAGGAGGATTGCAGATTCGACGCCAGCCTCAGCAACTTAGCAAGACCCTTGGCAACTTAACGAGACCTTGTTTCAAAATAAAAAATAAAAAATGCTAGGGGTGTAGTTTGTAGGTACAAAGCTCCTGGGTTTGATCCCCAGTACAAAAAATGAATTAATGCATTACAAGAATATGAATAGGTAAAAACCTCTGAACTCAATATCACCTACCTTTCATATAAGGGGGAGAGATTGGGATTCAGCTCAGCATTTTAATGTATTTCCATATAGGTGCATCTCATTAAATGAAATTCTTTTGAATTACATCTCAGGTGGAGTTAGGTTCTAATATTGGAGTATAAGATAAAAATTAAGCAAATAAAAACCATTCTGACAATCTCTTGGGAAGATACTCCACTAGAAATACTATTTCTCAACAAGTCAAATCCAACTTTTCTTCACCAGAAAATTTGATTTTTCTTTCGTGAGCCCTAGAAATAAATAATTGGCTTGTATTTAGGATTTATATTGAATCAGAAATATATATCGTTAAACGTTGGACTGGATTTGGATCCAAGAGAGAGGACCCCCTGGGAGGACAGGTGGTGATGGCAAGGTCTGAAGGTCTCAATGGTGAATGGATTGAGGCTGTTTTCTGGGGACAGGTGGTTAGAAAAGGCTCAAGGGGTAAGAGTCAAGGTAGGTAACAAGATGGGGTCCAAAGATAGAGACAGAAATGGGCTGCCATCAAGGATCCAATGTAGGAAGAGAGGCTGGGTCCTAAGGAAAAAAAATGGAGGTGCTAAGAAGGGGTTGCAAGTTATAGGAGCAGATTCCTAGTGCAGAATCCAGGGAGGCAGGCAGGGAGGTCCAGGTACCACAAGATAACCTCTGGGAAGACAAAAGAGGATGCTCTGAGACCCTGGGCTTACGGACTTGCAGCAGACTTGGAGCTGTCTGCATGCAGGACTCTCTAGGCAGGGCTCTTGGTGTCACAATGCACTTTGATTCTTCACGAAGTAGTGTTTTTCAGATTCTTAAAAAATGCTTTAATTGCAAAGGTAATGCCTCTGTAATGAAATTCAAATTTCAATGTTGAAGTATATGAAATAGAAATGAAGAGTCCCTCTTGACCTCCCCACTGCTTCCGGGTACCTCTCCAAGGGCAACTAACCAGTGCCAACAGTTGGATGTATATCCTCCCACATGCTTTGAGCACACTCAAACACACGCAAACATTCACAAGGTGGCTTTCTAAAAATTATTCCTAAAAAATGTTCCTGTCACCTGCATTCTGTTATGCCTCATTTTTTTCTCACGCAGCAATATATCATGACATCCTTTCACATCCTTAGCTTTTTCACTGGTTATTTCTCAAAGTGAAGAAGACCCATTAGAGTCTTAGATGACGGGTGACTATTTAAGACTGAATCTTTGTGTTCGAGGAAAGCATTCCTTCCACCCTACTCAGTCTGTTAGCCCTCGTGAACCAGAAATTAAAGATTTATGCAACTAATTATTATTTTTTAAATAAAATTTTAAGGGCAATGCTTTGCTGGAAATATTATGCACGGTAATTGTGTTTACTGATCGTCACCACTCCTGAACAGCAATTCACAGTCTAAAACTCAAGTCATTAGAACAATAAGCCCAGGTTAATTAAAATACTGGGTAACATTTGGGTAAGAATAAAATCCACTTTGGAGATTTTCCAGACACACATTCATTTTGTAGGCACTTAATTCACCCTGGGAGCTGGTGCCGAGGAGGGAAGACACGAGCTAATCAGTGCTGGTCCGCCTTCGATCACGCCCTGCACATTCCTCTTCCCTGGCTCCAGCACCAACTTCAGAGACCTGGGTCCAGTCTCCGGGAGAATGGCATGGCAGTTGCAGAAGCCTAATCTTGGGTACCATTCTCGTGTTATTACCATCCACGCCACTTGCTTTAATGGTTACAGGCTGGCTAATTAAAGCAATTAATCAAACCCCCAAGAAGTTTGGATGCTGTCTGCAGTTTCTTCTGCCTTTGCCCTCCACCTCATGCAGAAGCCCTGCTTCTCTCGGAACACAGTGGTCCCCATGCTTGGACAATACACTGGGCATGCTCTGAATGGTTCTTCCTGCTGCAATCAAGGGGCCACGTGAGCTGAGTGGAGCATAAAGGTCACCTCTCTAAAATGCTCTCCTGGGCAGTCTTCTGTGCCTAGTTTGGGTGAGCAGCCCCTCTCTCATTCTCCATTGATCACATTTGTATTATAAGTATTCCTATACAGTTGGTATACATGGGAATTGGTTCCAGGAGCCCCACAAATACCCCAAACTACAAATGCTCATTTTTTTTTACATAAAATGGTGTGTTATTAGCATGTAACTTCACACATCCTCTTGCATACTTTAAACCATTTCTGGATCATTTATAATACTTAATACAATAAAAATGCTATGCAAATAGTTGTTATACTATATTGTTTGGAGAATAATGACAAATAAAAAGTCCGTATATGTTTAGTACAGATGTGATTTTTTTTCCCAAATATTTTCAATCTGTAGTCGATTGGTTGGTTGACTCTGTGAAAGAGGAATCCATGGATACGGAGGTCCAGCTGCATACATCTTTGAGCTTCATAAGGGCAGGCTTGTGTTTTTCATGCTTTATTTTCAGAGCTTTGTCCATGGCCTACATATAGGGGACATTCGATAAAAGTCCCCTCACCTCCTCTACAATTCCTTTTAAGCCAATGAATTTTGGCTTAGGAAAATAATCATGTACACAGATATTTTTGGAAAACCTCCTTTGAGTCAGGTACTATACTGGACACTGAGGAATCAGAGATAACTAAGACATGGCTCTTGCATGCAAGGAACTTACAATCTAGTGGAAAGTGAACACATTCACAAATGGCTGTAAGACATACATCTCATGAAGAAAAGTCAAAGAAGGTAGGTGTCATACCCTCTCAGAGCAAGAGAAGAATGCTCTGGCTAGAGAGATCTGAAGGGCTTCATGGACATTTCAGCTGGACTTTTGATTTTTATGGAACAGAATTGGATAGATAAAGACGTGTGTGTGTGTGTGTGTGTGTGTGTGTGTGTGCGCGCGCGCACGGTGTCTCTATACATGGACGTGTAGATTGGGCAAAGAAAAGAGATGGAGATGCTTCCGGGGAATAAAACTTTCAGCCTAAGCAAAGAGACTGTCTATAGAAAAGATCCAGTGGTTGCATTTGTGAAAAATCTTGTGTTCATCATGGAAACAGAAGGTTGTTGAGGCAGTGGCTGGCAGCCTCCAGCAGCATGGCGGGTTAGGTGAATTTAGAATTCAGCTTCCCCTTGCTGCTTTCCTCCTTTCCTTCTGGAGGCAAACTCTCTGCCCCTGTACCCCATCTCCAGACATGCTCTCTGGTTTCCCAGGGCTTCCCTGTTTTCTCTGCTTTTTAACTGAACCCTTTCTTAGAAAGAGATCGAATACTTTCCACTTGTATGTGAGTTTGGGTTCCAGGCTCTCTGTTACCTCTTAGGCTGCCTCACTATGGGACTCATTTCACCACCTGCACAGCAATGAGGAGGACTGGGCGGCAAAATAAGGTCCTGTCCTGCACTCAGCTTTCTCCTGCTCCCTTTGAAGGTGGGTTCTCCATAAAAGCCTTAGACATTTTTGAGTCTGCTTTTCTCAAAAGAAGAGCTCCGAGCTGGGCGGGGTGACACACGCTTGTAATCCCAGTACTTGGGAGGCGGAGACCGGAGGATCTGGGTTCGTGGCCAGCCTCGGCTACTTAGTGAGTCCCTCCGCAACTTCGTGAAACCCGGTTTCAAAATAAAGGATAAAAAATAGGGCCAGGGGTGTAGTTCGGAGGTAAACCCCCCTGGGTTCAATCCCTGGTACCGCAAAAAAGAAAAATAAAGAGTTCTGTGTCTGTATCTTTTTATATAAATGTTATTTCTTGAGGCGTTCTTACTTCAGTTGGTGGTTTAGCACAACCTGAATCTCTCAATTTTCCAAGGGTCTCATTTTTTATTGTGACAGCTCTTGGTGTGTGATCATTACAGACCTAGAGGTGATCAGAGAAGTAAAGGGCTCTCTTGACCCTCCTGGCCTGCCCACTCATCTTCTAGGTGCAGTAATTGAAATCTAGGAGAGGTTGTGGAGTTGCCCAGTGTCAGGGGGCAGTTGGAAGCAGGACTGCAGCCAGTGCCAGGTGGTATGGAAGTGCCACGGGCAGCGGTCCACCCGAGGGTTCTGTTGTTGTTGTCAGTTGCAGCACATCACGTGTGGACTCATCTCCTGTCTCTTCCTGGCAATGCATGCATCATGACAACTCGAGGGTCCCTCCCCTGCGAATCCTTTCTTTTGCCAAGTCCATGACCTCTATTGATGCCAACTGTATTCTTTTACCTGTTTTGTTTTTAGCTGATGTTATAAAGTGCCTGCCAGCCTAACTCCACCTTGAACTTCTTATTGGAAGGGGTTGTGCTTGTATGTCTGTGGCTTGCCACCTAGCACATCGTAGGCACAACGTATTAGTTGAATGAGTACGGGTGCCATTATTTCTCTGAGCCTAAGTGTAATACTTTACATTTAATGGATGCATGCCAGTTTCTGTTAACAGAGCTACAAAATCTTCACCTTATACGTTCCCAGCAAATCAGATTGGGAGGGGGCTATTTAAGTTCACGCCTTTATTTTTACAGATGTGGCACTTGAGCCACAGAAAAGGAACCGACTTACCCAGGTAAGGAGGCATCACATCCTTGTGTTAGAATTAAAACTGAAACCAAGCCTTGGTGAAAATTCAAAGCGCTACTCATTGCTCCTGTGCCGTAGTTGGAACTGATTATCTCATTGCATTAAAATACACAACCCTATAGGATTCCTTCGGGCATAGACACTAGAAGATGAATGTGTCTCACAGTGTGTTTTCTGTTACTATAACAAAACACCCAAGCTAGATAACTTTTAAAGGAAATAGGTTTATTTTGGCTCACAGTCCTGGAGGTCCAAGAACACACATGGGACTGCATCTGCTTCAACTCATGGCAGAGAGTGGGAGTGGGAACAAGGAGGTGTGTGTGCCAGGGAGGGAACAAGAGAAAGCTGAAAAAGCTGAACTTGCTTTATAACAACCTGCTCTCTTGGTAACGAACCCAGTCATGAGCGATGTGAGAGCAAGAGCTCACTCCTATGAGAAAGGCATTAATTCCTCATAATATTATCACCTCTTAAAGGTCCTGGCACCTCTAAACATGGTTACAATGGGGAAAAAGCCTCAATGTGAGTTTTGGTGACAAATCCTAGCATTATGTGTCTAGCATTCATTCTTCTTCTTATTATTTTTGCTTGTTCCTAAAAGGAATCATTTTGCTTCTTCCTAGAGATAAGAACCAGAAATAGCCATCTTTAGGGGAAACAGGTTGTAAACACTGTATTTTGGGTAGAAATGATCCTTTCTTACATGGGAGAAAACTGTCTACTGAACTTTCATTACATGTTTTCTTTTTGCTGAGTTTACAGCCTCCTTAATGAGAAGCGTGGTTCCAGCTTAACTAGAGCATTGAAAATTTGCTGCTCTCCAAGCCACCAGCAGACAGGATATCACATAGCCCTGGAAGCTAAATAATAGCAGAAACACAGGCGGTGGCACTGGGCCTCAGTCTGCCTGGGACATTGTGGCTGCCCAGATACTTGTATGGAGCTCAGGAAGGATCACCAGGGATCCACAGCTTGGGGTTCCCTCTCTAGAGCTACACCTACAGAGGAGGGACAAGTCAGAACCCGCCAACAGCAGTAAGAATGAGCGCTGTCTTGCGAGCCTGCTCTCCAGGGCTTGGGGGTGGAGGAGGTGGGTTCATCTTCATTGGTATCACCAGCACCGAGCTCTGAACTTCAGATCTGGGAAGATCAGAGCCCGCAGCAGGCTGAAAGTGGGACAGAGTCAGCTCTGCGCGTGGGTGAGAAATGCCTCTGAATCACCCCACTTTACCTCCCAAGTGACAGTGGAAAGCGCCACTAGGAAGTAAGATTCAAATATTACCCAAATCCAGGGAGGATGAGACTTCTCCCTGGCCCCATTCTGGTGGTTTGCAGTCTTTCTTTCGGCAAAT
Source organism: Glis glis (assembly GCA_004027185.1). NCBI lineage: Eukaryota > Metazoa > Chordata > Mammalia > Rodentia > Gliridae > Glis > Glis glis. Next base: position 4,026 of record PVJS01030650.1, on the reverse strand, counting down.
GGAGGAGTTGATTTGTGACTCATGCCTATTTGTTGCAGCAAGCCTCTATTAAATGCCCAATGCATCCACTAGGGTGATACGGGAGAATCAGAAGTCTTGACCTCTGCCTTCATAAACTTACCAACTAATAGGAAGATTCAGCCATACATGATCATTTTCTGCAAGCCTACCTTGAGCTCTGTAACGTGCTAAGTCACTAAGGGCAGACATGGTTAAGACCTCCCTTCAAGAATGTCACTGTCTGATAGGTGATGGGGGAGACAGTTGCCTACGAAGCAAGCAAGAGGAACTGGGAGAGCCACAGGAGCAAATCGGGGTTGCTCACAACCCCGATTTCCCATGTGGTGAAGCATAGTGTGGTGGGAAAGAGGAGGTTATCAGACCCAGTGCAGGGTGGGTTAGAGGTGGCTTCTCAAAGATGAGACTTGCATAGCATTATGAAGGGTGAGCAAGAGTTAGTGAGTAAATAACACCACATGTAGACAATGTATTTTTGGGAGTCAGAGGAAGCTGAACTACTATAATTTAGGGGATGGCTTGGTGATTCATGAGAACAAAGGGCTAGAATATTTGAAAGTGTGACTCTCTCTTATACTTCCTGAATAACTAGAGACTAATTTAACAAACAAGACATAACTGAACTCTCACATGCTGCTGGTAGGAGTGCAAATTAGTGCAACTATTTTAGAAAACTGGCAGTATTTGCTAAAGCTAAACATATGGCTATCCTATGCTATAGCCATTCTACTCCCAACGGAAATGGGTACATATGTTTGCCAAAAACTTCGTACAAGAATATTCACATCGGTTCTATTTCCAGTAGCCATAGACTGGAAACTCCTGACATGGCCATCAGTCTAGAACAGAGAAATCAATTGTGGTATAATCATACAGTGAAGTATTATACAGTAGTGAGGATGGTCCACAATTGTAGGTAACAGTATGAATGATTCTCCTAAATCTAACATGAAGGAAAAGAAGCCAGACACAAAAGTGTACATACTCTATGACTCTATTTTTATATAAAGTTCAAAACCATACAAAACTAATCTATGCTATTAAAAGTCAGGACAGTAGTTGTACTGCGGGGGTAGTTATTGGAAATGAACATGAGAGGGTCCTGGTGATATTCTTCTTGATGTGGGAATTGGTAACACAGAGGTATTTATTTTGGGAGAATTTACTGAACTGTATGTATACTTTACCTTGATAAAAAAAATTAGAAAACCATCTGTAATCCAGAGTGAGACCATGGACTAGAGGCAGATTTTAAGGACTGTAGAAATTTGGAGTATGGAACACTTTCAATGGTGAACTGGGTTCTCTTGGGTTGATCTTTCAGAGAGAAGTGGGGACTCCTGAGAGGTTTGGTCCTTGTGTCATTACATCCCATTCCTTTAGCGTTGGCAATAGATGTTACTATTTTGGGAGGCAGAACAGGGTTGTAGACAAAGTAAGATTTGTGTGTGTGTGTGTGTGTGTGTGTGTGTGTGTGTTTCTTCCTCATAGTTAAGTCTCTGTACATTACTAGTGGGCAGCTTGGCTGTGCCCCAACCCCGATTTCTATATCCAGTGAATGGGGATAAGTCTGGGGTCTGATTTCTTCCTAACTCCATTAATTGCCTTTCTATTACATCCCATAGGAAAAAGAATGTGACACGACCTTGTGAATATCAGGGAGTCACTGTATTCTGACCCAGGGGGCGGGGAGACGAGTGGTACATACAGGATCAGGACACTGAGCCCTGACGCTTGGTACTTCACGAGGAAGCCTTCGAATTCAGACATTGCTGCTCTGATCTCAGCATTCCATGTTGTCCTCGCTACATCCGTCCAAGCTACTAAACCCACTTTTGTGCTCTCTTTCCCCAATTAAGAGAGAAGCCAAGGGGTCAGAGGCTCTTAATGCATGTCAACAGCGCAAAGGCCACTTTTCCCTGTATCCTGAGAAGAAATCCAGGAAGAGGAGATGAGACGTTGATGCTTATCATCCCACTGGGTTCTGGAGAACCTACTGCCCTCCTCACTCCAGTCACCATAATGTCACACACACACACAAAAAATACCACATGGGGAAGAGATGTGACATGACCTGCCATTGTCCATGACAGCCTGAGATCCTGGCTTGGCCTTGAGCCATGGTGGAGGGAGAGGAGGAGAAAGAAGAGCACAGCTGAGTGCTGACTTCATTTCAGGCTTCGTACTTGGTGCTTTTCATCTGACACTCCTTCCATTGTGTGACAACTGTTTACTGAGTGTCTTTTAGGGCCTGGACACTGGAAATACCATAGGAAACAAGAAAACACACACAAAAAGCCCCAAGCAGACCCCGGCTCCAGGGAGCTCATAGCCCAGTGGCCAAATGGGCATCATATACATGTTCACACAAAGGATTAAATAAATGAGTCTGTGATAACCGCTGGGGAAAGAGAGCAAGGTTGTCTGAGAGCATGTCACCAGGTGCCCTATACTGGTTTGGGACAGTGAGGGAATGCTCTATAGGGGAGATGGTTTGCAGCTGGTACCTGAGCAGGAGGAAGAACATGGAGAAATATTATTGGCAGAAAGAGAATAGCTTGCACAGATGTCTTGAAGCAGGAAGGACAGTGATGTTCAGAGGATCTAGGAGAAGGTCGGGTAGCTGAAGAATTGTGCATGAGAATGGAGAACAGCCCCAGTGACAATTAGATGAAGATGCATTTGTGGGCCAGAAGAACAATTTAGGAATGGAATGATGGAAAAGAGTGAGTGATATTTGGGTGGTATGATGCAAAGACTTGATGATGGGAGGGATGGGTGAGGGAAAAGAAGGTGTCAGGTGTGAATGCTGCATGTTTGGCCCAGGCAGGGGTGGGGATGGTAATACCATTGCTGAGATCACCCATGGCTGAGGTGAGGAAAACTGGAAAGAGAAGATATGTAGAGAAGACTATAACTTCTGTTTTTCTCTTACTTGATCCCCAGAAAAGCCCTTCCTCTGTAGAGAAGAAAATGGAAACCCAGAGTGGTCAACCTGGCTAAGGTTATGAACCATACTGTCTAAGTCTTGGCAGGAAGGTACTTTCTGTTCATTTAAGAGATTCATGTCTGCTGTCTATTTCTTCAGCATGTCACTATTTATAGAACAATTTTAAATGCGTCATCCTATTTTAAGTTTTACCAGTACAGCTTCATGAGGTAAACAGAGTAGTTATCATTCTACCCATTTTATGGGCAAGGATATTGAGGTCATGAACTTGGTCAATATCAGAGAGCTACCACTGCTGTGAATAGAGCTGGAACTCAGGGAACTTTGACTCTCAGTTCATGCTATTCCCTCCATTCCTCCCTGGTAAGCTTCGTAAGCACAAGAATCAGATAAATTGTTTGACTGACTCATGTTGGGCAGTTTATCTAACCTATCTGAGCCTCACCTTCTTTCCCTGTCAAATAGAGAAAACAATACCTGTCTCACGGGCTGGTAATGAGAGTTGAGTGAACAGCTGTTTTTGATGAACTATTTAGCACAGGGCTTAACAGCAAGCAAGCACTCAGTTCTCATCAGATAGGAAACTGCTGTTGAGTATGCACCTCTTGGCCCAAACATATTTTCCCTTAAGAAAAAGCATCAGTTCCCAAAGCTGGGGACAATCTGGAGAATTGCCAACCAGCTTTTCCCCAAAGAGCTCGTATTATCACTACGAGCATCCCACAAAGACTTGGAGCAGTTTCCCAGGCCTCACCTCACTGCTATGGTCAGTCACTGAATCTTGACAACTCTTCCTCCATACTTTCTTTCACCTTGCTCTTTTGTTCCTGGTCCCCAGCCCAGCTCCAGTGCAGATCCCATTTCCTCCCTCCTGATTCATCACAATAAACTTTAACTTGCCCAACATAGCATGCACTTCCCTGTGTTTTCTCATCGTTGACACAATGAAGCCTAGATCTGTTGGTCAACAAGTCAGGCATCTTCCTTGTATCTCCTGTCAATCTCTTTCAAACTCATCTCCCAGTGCTATTCAACACTTCCCTCTACCCCCCCCCCCA
>PVJS01030649.1:0-23952 GCA_004027185.1 Glis glis | reverse complement strand
CTGATTTTTCTAGCTCTGAGAAAAATGATGTTGGTATTTTGATAGGGATTGCATTGATTCTGTAGATCATTTTTGGCAGGATGGCCATTTTGATGATATTTATTCTGCCTATCCAAGAGCAGGGAAGATCTTTCCATCTTCTAAGATCTTCTTCAATTTCTTTCTTCAGTGTTCTATAGTTTTCATTGTAGAGGTCTTTTACCTCTTTGGTTAAGTTTATTCCTAGATATTTGATTGGTTTTGAAGTTATTGTGAATGGGATTGTTTTCTGGATTTCTTTCTCAGTGGATTCATGCTTTTTAATTTTTTATTTTGAGATAGGGTCTCACTAAGTTGCCAAGACCAGCCTTGAACTTGTGATCCTCCTGCCTCGGCCTTCCAAGTGGCTGGGATTACAGGCATTTAGCCAGCTTCCCTAAGGTTTTGCAGGACTAATAGGGACCCCCTTCAACAGCAATTTACTCTACTGAATTCTAGGCTTTGTCTCTTCCATCCTGTTGTGAGTCCTCCCTCCGTTCTTAAATTTCAGTTAGAAAACTTTTATATCCTTTGTTCCCTGAACTCCTGTTTCTGTTCTGTGTGTTTTTGTGAGTTGGTTTTTTAAAAAAATTCCTTTACTACTATCATTTTAATAAGGTTCTGGGAGCAATGAGAAAATTGTATGTGTTTGGCACTCTCTCTTTTTCCTTTTTCTTTTTCTTTCTTTCTTTCTTTCTTTCTTTTTTTTTTAGTGCTGGGGATTGAACCCAGGAGCGTTCTACCTCCAAGCTACACCCCCAGTCATTTTTATTTTTTATTTTGAAACAGGGTCTCACTAGGTTGCTGAGGGTCTTGTTACATTGCTGAGGCTGGGCTCAAACCTGTAATCCTCCTGTCTCAGCCTCCCAAGTACTGGGATTATAGGTATGTGCCATCATACTAGGCTACAAGTTCACTCTATTAATCTAGAAATTCCAACCTTACATTTCCAGTGACTAAGGATGACTGAGATAAAACCATGAATGGAATTAACTGGTCTTGAGGTTCTGAATAGAATTCTCGTATATAGTTGTCTCACAGTCAGAACCAATACATCTCTAATATTCTTAGGGTCTGAAAACTCACAGAAGCTGGTGAGACAGAAGGTAGGTACTTTTCAATGGGCTCAGATATTTTCCAGGGCCCAATCTGTGGCAGTTGATATCTCTAGGCTGGAACAGGCGGAGGCTCTTGGTTCACCAAGCATCATGTCAGCAGTAGGCTTTTCACAGTTGCCCTATAAGAGGCTGAGAACGTTTCCATTTCTAGTTTGTTGAGTGTTTTTATCATGAAAGGGTGGTGAATTGGTCAGATACTTCTTTTATGTCTATAAAGATAATCATGTCAATTTTGTCCTTTATTCTGTTACTATAACCATTATGTTGACTGATTTAGGGATGTTAAACCAACCTTACATTCTGAGATAAATCCTACTAGATTATAGTATATTCTCATTTTTTGTGTGTGTGGTACTGGGGGTTGAACCCAGGGGCATTCTACCTTCAAGCTACACCCCCAGCCCAATTTTATTTCTTATTTGGAAACAGGGTCTCGCTAGGTTGATGCGAGTCGTACTACTTGCTAATTCCAACCTGCGATCCTCCTGTTTCAGCCTCCCAAGTACAGGGATTACAGGCATGCGCCACCACGCCCAGCTATATTCTCATTTTAATATGACACTGGATTTGGTTTAGTAGTGTTTTCTTTTCTTCTTTCTTTTCTTTTCTGTTTTTGTTTGTAAGTTCAAAACCCAAACTTTGTGCATAGTAAGCAAGTGCTCTACCACTGAGCCATAGCCACAGCCCTTTTCTTCCACCCTTTTCTCCTCCTCCTCCTCCTCCTCCTCCTCCTCCTCCTCCTCCTCTTCTTCTTCTTCTTCTTCTTCTTCTGGTCTAGGTTAAAATTCTTTGGTGTTCTCATGTGCATCATTTTACTTCTTTTTTTTTTTGCGGTACTGGGGATTGAACCCAGGGGCATTCTACCGCTGAGCTACACCCCCAGTCCTATTTTTTTTTTTTATTCTTTATTTTGAAACAGGGTCTCACTAAGTTGCGGAGGGCCTCACTAAGTAGCTGAGGCTGGCCACGAATCACTAAGTAGCTGAGGCTGGCCGCGAACCCGGATCTTCAGGTCTCAGCCTCCCAAATACTGGGATTACAAGCATGCACCACCACGCCCGGCTTACTTCCTTCTTTTGTCATGCTACCTCCCTCATTTTCTCAGGGACTGCTGTCTGTGTTTCAAGGTGATATAATCCCATCATTTAAAACACTATATACAAGCCCAAAGCAATGGCACATGCCTATATTCTCAGTACTTGGGAGGCTGAAACCAGTAGAATCACAAGTTCGAAGCCAGCCTCTGCAGTTTAGCAAGACCTTTAGCAACTTAGCAAGGTCCTGTTTCTAAGTAAAGGAATAAAAAAAGCTGGGGATAGCCAGGCAGGGTGGCACACACCTGTAATCCTAGATTTGAAAGGCTGAGACAGGAGGATCACAGGTTCTAGGCCAGTCTCTGCAACTTAGACCCTGTTTCAAAAAAAAAAAAAATAGGCTAGGGGTGTAACTCAGTGGTAAAGCGCCCCTAGGTTCAATCCCCAGCACCACAAAAATAAATAAATAAATTAGTTAATTAATTAATAATAAAACACTACATACAGCTATCCTAGGCAAGTTCCAGGCCAGCCTGGGAAACTTGGCGAGACCTTGTCTCAAAATTAAAGAAAGAAAAAGGTTGGGGATGTGACTCAGTGGTAGAGGGCCCCTGGGTTCAATCCACAGTATTGCAAAACAAAACAACACTATATTATTTATTTAAGCTATTTCTTTTCTCCTCCCAAAGAAAGATATATTCTGTTTTGCCACAATGTGTGTTTCTATAATACAAATGAGCTAATGATTGTTAAAGAAGGGGGTGATGTCAGTTTAATGTGGGAGTTGTCACGCTCTTTTTTTTTTTTTTTTTTGCGGTACCGGGGATTGAACCCAGGGGCGTTCTACCTCCGCGCTACACCCCCAGCCCTATTTTTTTATACTTTATTTTGAAACCAGGTCTCACGAAGTTGCAGAGGGCCTCACTAGGTAGAGAGAGAGAGAGAGAGAGAGAAACAGAGAGAGAGAGAGAGAGAAACAGGGAGAGAGAGAGCGAGAGAGCCTCAGCTGGCCGAGAACCCGGATCCTCCGGTCTCCGCCTCCCAAAGTACTGGGATTACAAGCGTGCGCCACCACGCCCGGCTGCGCTCCGTTTTTTATACTTGACTTTCCTAGTGCAAGGGAGGGCCAAGTAGAGGTAGTAGAGCAATGTTATGTTTAGCAGTAAAGGGAAAGACCTTCAGCTCAGCTGCTGCACAGACAAGAACTCTTTCAAGGCTTAGAAACAAACAAACACTCAAACCTTAAAGCCCCGACTTTGACAGCTCTGACAGCAGCTTCCACTTCCTTCTGTGCCTGCCTGAACGTCCACCTCACTGGCCAGGAGCTCCGCTTCCATCCGCATCGTCTCAGCACCAGCAGCTTCACATTCCCACTCTGTTGTCTTTCTGTATCCCCTCATGCAGCATCTGGCCACAGCTGCCTGCCTGGGCTGTCCAAGTTTCTCCTGAGGCGCCTATTACCAGTTTTCTTTCGTGTTTGATTACAAAGCGGCATAGATTTAAGTGATCTTCCCCAACACTATTGTCCCCATAAGCCCTATTATTTTTAGTGCACAATTTTTCAGGATATGAGATATTTCATGAATGCATGTATTATGCTATAACATTAATGCCTGCATTTAAATTCTTTTTTTTTTTGGCACTGGAGATTGAACCCAGGGGCATTCTACCTCCGAGCTCCACCCCCAGCCCTATTTTTTATTCTTTATTTTGAAACAGGGTCTCACTAAGTTGTGGAGAGCCTCACTAAGTAGCTGAGGCTGGCCATGAACCTGGATCCTCCAGTCTCCGCCTCCCAAATACTGGGATTACAAAGGTGCGCCCCCACGTCCGACTCCTGCATTTATATTCTAACCAGGAATTTTGGAGATACTGGATTCACTTGAAGTAGAATCTTACAGTGGCAGGACAATGAGATAGAGATGTTCAGATAAGCAGAAGATTTCGATGTCCCTCGAATTTCAACTTAAAGATATGTTCCTAGCTGGGCGTGGTAGCGCACGTTTGTAATCCCAGTACCTGGGAGGCTGAGACCAGAAGATCCGGGTTCGTGGCCAGCCTCAGCTACTTAGTGAGGCTCTCCGCAACTTCGTGAGACCCGGTTTGAAAGTAAAGAATAAAAATAGGGCTGGGGGTGTAGACTGGAGGTAGAATGCCCCTGAGTTCAATCCCCGGTACTGTCAAAAAAAAAAAAAAGATACATTCCTATAAGCCAGGCATGTTGGTGCGTGCCTGTAATCCCAGTACTTGGGAGGCTGAGACAGGAGGATTGCAGGTTTGAGGCCAGCCTAGGCAATTTAGTGAGACCTTGTTTCCAAATAAAATACAAAAAGGGCTGGGGTGTAGTTCAGAGGTAGAGTGCCTCTGGGTTCAATCCTCAGTATAAAAAAAAGGGGGGTACTTTCATATTCCTTCTTAAGGAAAAGCTGGTCCTACCTGAGACTCAGAAGGCTTTCTTTTTTTTTTTTTTTTTTTTTGCGGTACCAGGGATTGAACCCAGGGGTGTTCTACCTCCGCGCTACGCCCCCAGCCCTATTTTTTATACTTTATTTTGAAACCGGGTCTCACAAAGTTGCGGAGGGCCTCAATAAGGAGAGAGAGAGAGAGAGAGAGAGAGCTGAGGCTGGCCGCGAACCCGGATCCTCCAGTCTCGGCCTCCCAAAGTACTGGGATTACAAGCGTGCGCCACCACGCCCAGCTAGAAGGCTTTCTTTATTAATAACAAGAGCTAGCAGTCCTCAGTCTGCTGTGTGTCCCAGTCATCGATGCTGTTGCTGCAGCTCAGCCATCCAGGGTGCTCATGGTAAACCCAGGAGGCCATTTGACTTTGGTTTACCTGACCCCAGACTCCCCCTCCGGTCACAGTTGAGTGATTTTCACATCTGTTTAGTACATTGTGTCCCCTTGGTCAGAGCTTCACAAACTTGAGCAGTGGTCAGATCCCCAGGGGTGCCACCTCCAGAGACTCTGCTGCCTTTGACCTGGGTAAGGCCTGAGGATGTGCATCTCTAACAGGGCTCCAGGTGATGCTGATGTTGCTGGTCTAGGGACCACATTTTGATTGGCACTGCTTCAGTTGCCTTGCCATTATCTCTATCACCCACCATCCTCAAAGGTACCAATTCCTTTCCAGCAATTTTTTTATTTTTTATTTTTTGCTATTGCACATCTGAGCCAGGGGTAATTTTGATCCTGAAGTGACAGTTGCCAATGTCAGGAGAGACTTTCTTCTGTCATGTCTGCACAAGAGGGTATGCTACTGGCATCTGGTAAGTGGAGTCAGGGTTGCTGCTGCTAAACATTTTACAACGTCCAGGCAGCTCCTTACCACAAAGACTTGTCTGGCCCCAAATGTCAGCAGTGCTGAGATTGAGAAAGCCTGCGCTGGCATGCTGTTACTGCTTTGATTGCCAATAACATTCAGTCCTTCCGATTGTGTCAGTGTCATGTCAATAGCCCATGAAATGAAGACTGAGATAAAGGAACATTCTGTCCACATCCCCCTGCCTCTTTACACTATATTAAAAATAAAACATATAAGCCGGGCGTGGTGGCACACGCTTGTAATCCCAGTACTTGGGAGGCTGAGACAGGAGGATGGCAGGTTCACGGCCAGCCTCCGCTACTTAGTGAGACCCTCCACAACTTAGTGAGACCCTGTTTCAAAATAAAGAATAAAAAATAGGGCTGGGGATGTAGCTCAGAAGTAGAATACCCCTGGATTCAATCCCCAGTACTGCAAAAAAAAAAATAAAAATAAAACATCTAAATTTTAAAATCACTAAGTGCTTTGAAATATCACCTACAGACAAGATAACTTGTCTTGAGATTTCCATTTTCTCCTCTTTAGGTCTCATGACAGAATAGAGGGATTTATTGAAGCTGCATCAATGGACTCTGGGCCCATCTACTTCTTTGATCAGGTAATAACATTGCTCCATCTCATCAAATTATAATTTACTTTTTAAAAAAGAGTGGGGAGCCGGGCGTGGTGGCGCACGCTTGTAATCCCAGTACTTGGGAGGCAGAGACCGGAGGATCCAGGTTCATGGCCGGCCTCAGCTACTTAGTGAGGCCGTCCGCAACTTCGTGAGACCTGGTTTCAAAATAAAGTATAAAAAATAGGGCCGGGGGTGTAGCTCGGAGGTAAAACGTCCCTGGGTTCAATCCCTGATACCGCAAAATAAATAAATTAATTAATTAATTAATTAAAAAGAGCGGGGTATGGTGGCACATGCCTATAATCCCAATACTTGGGAGGCAGAGACAGGAGGATCTCAGGTTTGAGGCCATCCTCAGCAACTTAGAGAGACTCTTAGCAACTTAGTAAGACCCTGTTTAAAAATAAAAATAAAGCAGGGTTGGGGGTGTAGTTCAGAGGTTTTTACCAGCATTTCTCCCTGTATCTTTTTTTTTTTTTTTGGTGCTGGGGATTGAACCCAGAGGCCTTCTATCTTTGAGCTACACCCCCAGCCCAATTTTATTTCTTATTTGGAAACAGGCTCTTGCTAAGTTGCTGAGGCTGGTCTCGAACCTGCGATATTCCTGTCTTAGCCTCCCAAGTACTGGAAGTACTGGGATTACAGGTATGTGCCACCACACCTGGCTTCTCCCTGCATCTCTTTTTTTTTTTCCAGAACTGGGGATTGAACCTAGGGGTATTCTACCTCTGAGCTACACCCCCAGCCCTATTTTTTATTTGTTATTTTTGAAACAGGGTCTCACTAAGTTGCGGAGGGCCTCACTAAGTAGCTGAGGCTGGCCGCGAACCTGGATCCTCCAGTCTCAGCCTCCCATATACTGGGATTACAAGCGTGCACCACCACGCCCAGCCTCCCAGCATCTTAATCAGCAACTTTTCTTTTCTTTTAGTGGAAACCTGAAAGGAGAAAATGGAATAAGGAAGCATGGGAACAGCAGTTCTCCTACCTAAAAGACAAATCTGGGTAAAACATGTGAAATTACTCCTCAATGTTTTGGTGTTACTTTGCATGTGCAGAGCCTCACACAGTGCTCAAGACCACTGCTCCCCCATGCCTCCTCCCCACAAAAACTATACCCAGGACTTGCCATTTCACATCTGACTGAGAACATCCAGAGAGCTTATGTGAGTCAGGTCAGTGGTTCATTCAAGCATATTGATCCTCTTAGCCAGTCACTCTGCTTCCTTTGCTGTTTTGCAGCCATCCCAGCCCCACGGCACTGACTTTGCCTTGGCTTTCTGCATAGCTTATCGCCTGCTCCCTTTAGCTCTTTCCTTAAAAAGCACCCTTGTGGTGAGTCTTTTCTTGACGACCCTATTTCAGATTTCTATTCTGTTCCTACCTTGGCACTTCCATCCCCCTTCCTAACTTAATTTTTCTGTTGTAACATATATCATTTTCTAGCATTCTAAATAATATTTCTACTTATCTGTTTACCTTCTACCCCTTCAAGAGATTATAAAGTGTACAAGATAATTGAACCCAGGGCCTTATATATGCTAGATAAGCATTCTACCACTGAGGTACTCCTTCTCTTCCTTCCTTCCTTCCTTCCTTATTTCCTTCCTTCCTTCCTTCCTTCCTTCCTTCCTTCTTTCCTTTCTTTCTTTCTTTGTTGTACTGGGGATTGAACCAGGGGCATTCTACCTCTGAGCTACACCCCCAGCCCTATTTTATTTTTTATTTTGAAACAGGGTCTCACTAAGTTGCTGAGGGCCTTGCTAACTTACTGAGACTGATCTTAAACCTGCAATCCTCCTGTCTCAGCCTCCCAAGTACTGGGATTACAGGTGTGCGCCACCAAGCCTGACCACCTCCAGATCTTTTTAATTTTATTTTGAGACAAGATCTTGCTAAATTGCCCAGGTTGGCCTTGAATTTGCATTCCTTCTTCCTCAGCCTCCTGAGTAGCTGGGGTAAGAGGTATGCACCACTGCACCTGGAAAGAGGATTGAACCCAGGGACAAAAATAAATAAATTTAAAAAAAAGAATTGCGATTAACAACCACTGAATGTGGTTGTTATGGATGTGGATGAATGAAATAACGAAGTCATTCCACTTTTTTTGTGTGTGTGGTACTGGGGATTGAACCCAGGGGCATTCTACCTCCAAGCTCCATCCCCAGCCCGATTTCTTATTCTTTATTTGGAAACAGGGTCTCACTAAGTTGTGGAGGCCTCACTAATTAATTAGGGGAGGCTGGCCACAAACTTGAGATCCTCCTGTCTCAGCCTCCCAAGTACTGGGATTACAAGTGTGTGCCACCACGCCCAGCTCATTCCCCTTTTTCATCCTCTAGTTACTACAGTTTCTTCACTTGTGAAGTGGAAATAAAACTACTCCAACTTGATTCTTTCTTTTTTAGTACTGGGGCTTGAACCCAGGGCCTGTGGCATGCTAGGTAAGAGCTCTGCCACTAAACCACACCTCCAGCCCCACCAGCCCCTCTGCATTAGTCAGTTTCAAGTGACTACAAGGAAGTACTGAAAGCAAGAGAAGAGGCTTATTTAGCTCATGGTTTTGGAGCTTTAAGGGCATGGTTCTGGCATAAGCTCAGTTCTCAGCTGTGTCACATCATAGTGGATAGCAATGGTGGGAACAGGCAAGTGAAACCTTAAACCAGGAGCCCAGAGAACACAGAAGGGGCCAGACTTGCTCCTTTGATAATAACTGTCTTGCAAGAACTACCAGGGGGTCCACAAGAACTACTGCAGGTCCCAATGACCTAACTTCCTCCCATTAGTCTCCACCTCTTAACAGTTCTGCCACCTCCCGATAGCCCCACCCCGGGGACAAAGCTTTTAACGTGAAACTTTTGGGAGGGACATTAGACTATATTCAAGCCATAGCACTATCTTAGGACGTACATCACAAGGGTGTGTACGGTTAAAAGTTGTCAAATATACAAGTGAATTCTTGACTGAGGGTGATTGTGTCCCACAGGGATATTTGGCAATGCCTGGAGACATTGTTAGTTGTCATTACTGGGGGTTGCTATTGTCATTGTAGGTAGAGGTCAGGGATGCAGCCAAACATCCTACCATGCACAGGACAGCCCCACAATAGAGAATTATCCTGCCTGAAATGCCAATAGTGCCAGGGTTGAGAAACTCTGGTTTCCACTAATCCATATTTTTCTTGGAACCTGCTATAACTTTTCACAAAATGACTGAAATTTGCTATTGTTTCCTTCTTTCCCTCCCTCCCTTCTTTTCTTCTCTTCTCTTTTCTTTTATACTGGGGATGGAACCCAGGGGCATTCTACTCTACACCCCTTTTTATTTTTTATTTTGAAACAAGGTCTTGCTAAGTTGCTGAGGGCCTCGCTAAGTTGCTGAGGCTGGCCTTGAACCTGCGATCCTCCTGTCTTAGCTTCCCAAGTACTGGGATTACAGGTGTGCTCCATCGCTCTCCTGGCTTTTACACCACAGTGCCTAGCTGCTGCCATTTTCAAAAGTCCACTCTCTTCTCATTTCCAATTCTTTCCAAAAAGCAATACAACATAAATTGGTCATTTTGCATCCACAGTGCTTGGCTTATAATTGGTATTCAGTCAGTGAGTTCAGATTTTCATATGAACACGTTGGTCTGTTTATCATAGAGCTCCAGGGTTTGATTGGCTGCCCAGATTTCCCAGTAAGCACTCCTTAGGGTATATCTTGAGCATTGATTCTGCCCATTCTGCTCATAAACAACCCATTTCTTATTCTGGCTTATACTGACTATACTATTATTGTATTGCACTGAGAATAAAATCCATACTTCTTACTGTGAGCCCTCAGCCCTTCTGTGATTTCCTTTCCTGTCTGCCTTCCGACCTCTGCCTTCCTTGCCTGCCAAGTTCCATGTCACTCTCTGCTTCCCAGTCATTCTGGGATATCTATTCTTTAAAACCATGCAATGAGCCGGACGTGGTGGTGCATGCTTGTAATGGGAGGCTGAGACAGGAGGATCACAAGTTTGAGGACAGCCTCAGCAAGTAGTGAGATTCTCATCAGCCTAGTGAGACCCTGTTTCAAAATAAAAATAAAGTAGGGCTGGGGGTGTAGCTCAGAGGTATGCCCCTAGGCTCACACAGTACCACACAAACTGGTTGCCCTTTATTTCTTTCTCTTGCCTAATTGCTCTGGCTAAGACTTCCAATACGATGTCAAGTAAATGAGGTGACAGTGGACATTCTTGTTTTATTCCAGATCTTAAGAAAGAAGCCTTCAGCTTTTCTTCATTCAGTATGGTGTTAGTTTTAACTTATTATATGTGGACTTTTTTTTTGGTAGTACTTGGGATGGATCCCAGGGGTATTCTACCTCCAGGCTACACCCCCAACCCTATTTTATTTTTTATTTGAAACAAAATCTCACTAAATTGCTGAGAGCCTCGTGAAGTTGCCGAGGCTGGCTTTGAACCTGTGATCTTCCTGTCTTTGCCTCCCAACTACTGGGATTACAAGCGTGCACCAACATGCCCAGCTATGTGGCCTTTTTTTAAATGTGGAAATATGTTCCCTCTATATCTAATTTGTTCAGAGTTCTTATTATGAAGGGATTTGGGACTTTGTCAAATGCCTTTTCTGCATTTACTGAGATGATCCTATGGTTTTTGTCCTTCATTCTGTTGATGTGGTATATCAGATATATTGATTTATATATGTTGAACTGTCCTTGGCATCTCTGGGATGAGTCCCACTCGATCATGGTGAATAATCTTTGTGTGTGTGTGTGTGTGTGTGTGTGTGTGGTGCTGGGGATTGAACCCAGGGGCATTATATCTCTGAGCTACACCCCCAGTCCTATTTTTATTATTTTTTAAAATTTGGAAACAGGGTCTTGCTAAGTTGCTGACAGCCTCACTAAGTTGCTGAGGGTGATTTTGAACCTGAGATCCTCCTGTCTCAGCCTCTCAACTACTGAGATTACAAGCATGCGCCACCACCTCCTGCTTGTGAATAATCTTTTTAATGTGCTGTTAGAATTGGTTTGCTAGTATTTTTGCTTGTTTGTTTGGTATTGGAGATTGAACCCAGGGGAAATTTACCTCTGATCTATACCTCCCAGTCCTTTTCATTTTTTATTTTGAAACAGGTTCTTGCTAAATTGCTGAGGTTCTTGCTAAATTGCTGAATCTGGCTTTGAACCTGCGATTCTTCTGTCTCAGGCTCCCAAATACTGGGATTACAGTCATGCGCCATCATGTCCTACAAGCATGCTAGTATTTTGTTGGAGTTTTTACCTGTATGCTTTATCAAGGATATTGGCTTGTAGTTTTCTTTTTCTTTTATTTATTTCTCTTTTTTTTTTTTTTTTGGTACTGGGGATTGAACCCAGGGGCATTCTACCTCTGAGCCCTTTTTATTTTGAAACAGGGTCTCACTAAATTACTGAGGCTGGCCTCAAACATGTGATCCTCCTGTCTCAGCCTCCCAAATACTGGGATTACAGGCATGTGCCACCACACCCAGATGGCCTGTAGCTTTCTTTATTTGTTGTGTCCTTGTCTGGTTTTGGTATCAGAGTAATGCTGGCCTTAGAAAATGAGTTTGAAATAATTCCCTCGTCTTCAATTTTTAAATATGTTTTAGTCCAGCATTCTCACTGCTATAATCCAAAGACCTGACTAAGTAATTTAGAGGAAGGAAGATGTATTTATTTACTCACCATTTTCCTTGGAGATTTTGGGTTCAGTCCACGTGAGGCTGGGGATCCACAGATCTCAGGGCATGGCGGTGGGAAGCGGAAAGAGAGAGAGGGCAAGGCTTAGCTCTCACATCGTGGAGGTGGGAAGCAAGAGAGAAGAGAGGGGAAGAGGAAACATATGTAATCCCCAAGGCCAAAGCCCCGGGAACCCACCTTCTCCAGCCACAGCCTACCAGCCCAGCCCCCACCCAGACAGATTTATCCAGATAAATCCACTGCTGGGATTACAACCCTTATGACTCAATTACATCAACTTCAAACACCAATTTATGAGCTCTTCAGGGGGCATTCTATATCTAACTATAACAGAATAATTTAAGAAGAATCCATATTAGTTCTTTAAATGTTAGTAGAATTCAGCAGGAAAGCTATCTGGTCCTATACTTTTTTTTAAGTTGGGAGACTTTTTATTACTGGTTCAATCTCATTAAGATTTTTAAGGTCTGGTTTTGAGCTGGAAAGTCCATTATTTGAACTTTCTGTCTAAAATATAAGCCAGGTATATAAATATAATTTTAACGCACATTAAATTTAAATTTTCTAACCTTAGTGATCCTCTGAAGGAGGTATAATTATTGACCCCTTTTAATATGGACAGAGTGAGGCAATTAGTAAATGGCATTTATCATTATTATTGTAAAAACACAATCTTTATTGTTTTGAGTGATAGGTAAAGCTCATAGTTATGAGTGTGCATTTACAGGATGATAAAATGAAAAAGCCACAAAATGGAGATAACACAATTAATGCTGCATAGGTTTAGTATTATGTCTGGTGAAATTATGTTCATGAGAGCAATTCTGAAAGCTATAAAGAGATACCTAAATTTAATGAATTGTCATTATATTATGTTTAAAGTTTCTAAAGAATGGGTGTTCCAACCAGGTGTGGTGGAACATGCCTGTAATCCTAGTACTTAGGAGGCTGAATCACAGGCTTAAGGCCAATTTCAGTGACTTAGTGAGAACCTTAGTAATTTAGTGAGACCCTGATTCAAAATGAAAAGGGTTGAGGATGTAGCTTGGAGGTAGAATGGCCCTGGGTTCAATCTCCAGTATCAAAAAAAAAAAAAAAAAGTGGCTCTGAGCTACACTCCCAGCCCTTTTGTTTTTTATTTTGAAACAGGATCTTGCTAAGTTGCTGAGGCTGGCCTCAAACCTGCAATCCTCCTATCTCAGCCTCCCAAGTATTGGAATTACAGGCCTGCACCACCATGCCTGGCTCTTATTATGTTTGAGGACAGCAAGGGGACCAGTGTGGCTGAAGCACAGTGAGTTGAGATAGAATAGTAAGAGAAAAGATCATAAAGATAAGAAGAGCCTGGAGTGGTGGCCCATGCCTGTAATTCCAATGCTTGGGAGGCTGAGACAGGTAGTCACAGGTTCTATTAAAAACCATCTAGACCCTGACAACTCACAATGTGTATTTCCAACTCTGACTTCTCACCTGAACTCCAGGCTTATATATATCCAACTTCCTACATAAGAGATCTAATAGGCATCTCAAATTGAACTCATAAACCCATCCAAAACTAAACTGTTGGTTTTCTTACCAGACTTGCTCTTCCTTTAGTTTTTATTTATTTCAATTAATGGGAACTCTATTCTTTCAATTGCTCAGGCTAAGGCTCTGGGGACTCCTCTCTTCTTCTTACATCCTATATCTATTCCACAATCAAATCCACTAAACTATATCCAGAATGCAGAATGCAATTTCTTCCCCTTCTTTCTTCTTCTTCTTCTTCTTTTTTTTTTTTTTTTTTTTTTGGTATGGAGGATTGAACTCAGGGCCATTTTACCTCTGAGCCATACTCCCAGCCCTATTTTATTTTTTTATTTTGAAATAGGATCTCACTAAGTTTCGGAGGACCTCACTAAGTAGCTGAGACTGGCTATGACCTTGTGATCCTCCAAGTACTGAGATCACAGGGGTGTGCCACCATCTACCATCATTCAGGATTATTACTATAGAGAGTCTCTAGTCTTTTTTTGCCCTTTCTCCACCCTTTAAAATTGACTCTTGACACTGAAGACAGGTCTTTAATCAGATCAAGTCAATAACCTCTGCTCAGATTCTCCAATGGCTTCCCATCTCGCTTGATGTAAAGCCTGTGTAGCTGTGGCCCCAAGGTCTCTTATACTCTGGCCTTCTCCCCATCCTCTTCCCCCTCCCTCTGGTACTAGGGATTGAACCCAGGGGCTTTCTATCTCCAAGTTACAGCCCTTTTAAAAAAATTACTTAGAAACAGGTCTCACTAAGTTGCTGAGGGTCTTGCTACATTGCCAAGGCTGACCTGGAACCTGTGATCCTCCTGTCTCAGCCACCCCAGTACTGGGATTACAAGTATGCACCACCACACCCAACTAAAAGATTATTTTTATATTTTGTCCAGTTTCTCTAATCGTCCTCCAAAGAAAGATTACTTTGAATTGCCTAGGTGTTCTTTCTAAAAGGGGAAGACCACTTGTAATTGTGTGTGTGTGTGTGTGTGTGTGTGTGTGTGTGTGTGTATGTGTGTGTGTGTGTGTTACTAGGGATATAACCCAGGGGCATGTTGCCTCCAAACTACACCCCCAGTCCTTTTTATTTTTTATTTTGAAACAGGGTCTTGCTAGGTTGCTGAGAGTCTCCCTATTGCTGAGGCTGGTCTCATACCTGCAATGCTCCTGTCTCAGCCTCCCAAGTACTGGGATTACAGGTGTGCGCCACCATGCCCGGCCCACTTGTAATTTTTAAGCATAGTATGTGTAACTGTTTTATGAACTGTGGTTGACAATTCCAATATCTGAAATACCTGGTCCCTTTGTAGGTTTGTTTCTGTTAACTGTTTTGGAATTAACTGTCATTTTGGAATTAACTGTCATTGTAGAAAAGTATAAAAGGAGAAAAAATATTTCCATAATTCCAGAATCAATTAACTTTTTGGTGGACAGTTGCCTAGTCTTTTTATTATCATCTATATATTTGCAATCATTCTACATGTACAATTGTGTACACTTGTTACATAGCATTATAACATAAGCATTTTCACAAATTATTAAGAGCAAATTATTTTGTGTGTGGTACTGGGGATTGAACCCAGGAGCATTCTACCTCTGAGCTGTACCCCTAGCTGTTTGTTTGTTTTGTTTTGTTTTGAAACAGGGTCTCACTAGGTTGCTGAAAGCCTCACTAGGTTACTGAGGCTGTATTCGAACCTGCAATCCTCCTGTCTCAGCCTCCCAAGTACTAGGATTACAGGCATGTGCCACCACGCCTGCCTTAAGACCAATTTTTTTTTTTTTGCGGTACCGGGGATTGAACCCAGGGGCGTTCTACCTCCGCGCTACACCCCCGGCCCTGTTTTTTATCCTTTACTGAGACCGGGTCTCACGAAGTTGCAGGAGGGCCTCACTAAGTAGCTGAGGTTGGCCACGAACCCGGATCCTCCGGTCTCCGCCTCCCAAGTACTGGGATTACAAGCGTGCGCCACCACGCCCGGCTCTAAGACCAATTTTTTGAACAGTTCTTTGTGGCTACCCACTGTGTGGTTATGGAATGATTTACTTAGCTATTTACCTATGAACCACTAGGCTCTTTTCAATTTTTTTTTTATAGTTCTGGGAATTGAAGTCAGGGACCTCCTACCTCTGAGCTACACCCCCCAGCCCTATTTTATTTATTTATTTTTATTCCAAAACAGGATCTCACTAAGTTGCTGAGAGTTTCACTAAATTGCTGAGGTTGGCTTCAAACCTGCAATCCTCCTGTCTCAGCCTCCCAGGTATTGGGATCACAGGCCTGCACCACCACGGGCCTGGCTCTTTTCAACTTTCTCTAATACAAAAAATGCTATAATAAGCATTTTTTTGTGCATAGATGCAATATATCTTTTTGTTCATATTTTAAAATGGATTTCTAGAAGTCAAATTGCAAGGTTGAAGAGTATAAAATATCTTTAATGCTCACCTATGTTGTTTATAGTGAGAAAGAGAAAAAATCGAAAGCCCTCGAGAATACACTAGCTTTAGCTGGGAAAGAGTTTTATCCCATCCGCCTCTCAGAAGTTCCTAAAGAGTCCAAGCTTCCTTCAAAGCATAAATTGTCCAAAGTGTACTGGGAAAAGAACCTACTTGAAGAATACAAACTCACTGCTCCTGAAATCTTGTGTGAACTTGAGAAGATACTGCAAAAATATGTCGAGCAGAACATCACTTTTCCTGTGGGGCTCGTCAATCTCATGAATTACACCTGGGAAGATCTGATCGAAGGTGCTTCTAAGTACATAGCCAAAACCTCCACATCGCTAGAAAAGGTCTTGCAAGGAAATTCCAGCACCTTGACCAAGGTTGACTCCAAAGGCGGCAGCAATCCAAGTGAAGAATTTAACAAGGAAAATAGTCTGGTTAAGGCCACAAAATATAACTTTGCCTCAAGTAGATCTATGGAAAAGATATGTAAGTAGAAGTTATTGGTTAGATTGATAAATAATGTTCCCAGTTAAATGAATAAAAATAGCAAGTAAGTGAGATATTGATAAGGCATTGTATGGATACTGTTGGGTTTGTGTTTATCATTCTAATAAGTAATTGATGAGTATTAGGGGTGAGATACAAGAATTTATGGTGCTTTCTGCTAAATAAGGCGTCTATTAAGTGTTTAACTAGATTCCATATGACATGACTTTTCTGCTTCAGGGTGTGTTTGAGTTTTTCTTACAGCAGTAAAGTCCTACAGAAATGTAATGCTGGACACTTAGATCTTTTTTTTTTTTTTTTGCGGTACTGGGGATGGAACTTAGGGGCATTCTACCTCTGAGTTATACCCCCAGCCCTATTTTTTATTCTTTATTTTGAAACAGGGTCTCACTAAGTTGCAGAGGGCCTCACTAAGTAGCTGAGGCTGCCCATGAACCCAGATCCTCCTGTCTCAGCCTCCCAAGTACTGGGATTACAAGCGTGAGCCACCACGCCTGGCTCACATAGATCTTTTTTTAAATTAAACTTTTTGCTTTAGGACAATTATATTTCCAGATGCAGTTGTAAGAAACAATACAAAAAGATCCCCATGTACCCTTTACCTATTTTCTCCCTCTGGCAATGTCTCACAAATCTATAGTACAATGTCACAACCAGGATACTGACATGGATTCATTCAAGATTCACAACGTTTCCATCATCATCAGGATCCCTCACGGTGGGCAACTATAGGCATACCCACTTCCCTCCCCGCCCCCACTTCCTCCTTAACTCTGGTAACCACCAACAGGTTCTCCATATCTATATTTTTATCATTTCGAGAATGTTGTATACATGGAAGTGTACGACATACATCGTTTCGCTGGTCACCTTAGTCCTGTGGAGATTCTTCCAGATTGTTAGGCGCATCAGTAATTTGCTCTTTTTTATTGCTGAGTAGTGTTTCATGCTATGGATGTACCACAATTTAACTATTAACCCACTGAAATATATCTGGGGTTTTTTGTTTTGTTTCTTTCTTAATTGCTTGCTATTACTAAAATATTCATGTCCCAGTTTTTTTGTAAATATAAGTTTTGATTTTTCTTTTTTAAATGCTTGGGAGTGCAATTACTGGATCATACAGTAATTGCATGTTTTGTTTTGTTTTTACATGAAACTGCCAAACTGTTTTCCAGAGATTTTTTTGTGTGTGTGTGTGTGGAACTGGGAATGGAACCCAGGGGCATTCTACCTCCAAGCTACACCCCCAGTCCTATTTTTTTTATTCTTTATTTTAAAACAGGGTCTCACTAAATTGTGGAGGGCCTCACTAAGTAGCTGAGGCTGGCTGCGAACCTGCGATCATCCTGTCTCAGCCTCCCAAGTACTGGGATTACAAGCGTGCACCACCATGCGCGGCTTCCAGAGAATTTATATTGCTTTACAATTTGACATTCCGACCAGTAATGTATAAATGATCTAATTTCTCCCCATCTTCACAAATATTGGATATTATCACTATTTTGTATTTCATCCATTCTGGTGTGTGTAGTGATATCCCATTGTGGTTTTATTAATTTTTATGGTGCTGGGGATTGAACTCAGGGTATTCTACTTCCGAGCTACACCCTCAGCTCTATTTTATTTCTTATTTGGAAATAGGATCTCACTAAATTGTTGACAGTCTCACTAAGTTGCCAAGGCTGGCTTTGAACTTGCGATCCTCCTATCTCAGCCTCCCAAGTACTGGGATTATGGGTGTGCGCCACCATGCCCAGCTTCATTGTGGTTTTAATTTACATTTCCCTAAAGGCTAATGATGTTACCATCTTTTCCTGTGCTTATTTGCCATGAGTATACCCTCTTCAGTGAAATGTCTCTATGTATCTTTGCCCATTCTCTAATTGGGTTGTTTGCTTTTTTACTGTTGCGTTTTGAGAGTTCTTTAAACATTCTAAATATTAGTCCTTTGTTGTACATGTGCTGTGCAAATATTTTCTTCCAGTATATTTCTATCCTTTTTTTTCTTAGCAGTACTGAGGATTGAACTCTGTGTGTGTGTGTGTGTGTGTGTGTGTGTGTGTGTGTGTGTGTGTGTTTTACTGGGGATTGAACCCAGGGACATTCTACTTCCTAGCTACACCCCAGCCCTTTTTATTTTTTATTTTGAAACTGACCTCAAACCTGCAATCCTCCTGTCTCAGCCTCCCAAGTACTGGGATTACAGGCATGCACCACTGTGACTGGCTTATATTTAATTTTAATGACAACCAATATGGTATGGTGTGGGAACCACATTCCCTGGAATTAAAAAGGTTCCAAAGAACTTTGAATCCCTCCTCTACCATTAACCAGTTTTGCGACATTGGGAAAATCTAAATCTTGAGTTCCTCATCTGCAAAATGAGGATGATTAATGATAGAACTTTGTATAGGTAATTAAATGATAGAAAGTACTTAGCATAGTGCCTAGAATATAGTGAGTGTTCAATAAATATGTCATGGTTATTGTGGACATTCTTACCTATATTCTTGTTTCTTTTACTTTTTTCAGCATAATTTTCTTATATTATTTCTTCTAGATACAGTCTAATTTTATGGGATCCTGGACTTGGGGAGGTCATGATTTGTAGAGTTTAAGATGCCCCATGAGCCAGGCATTGTGGCACACACCTGTAATCCCAGTACTTGGGAGGCTGAGACAGGAGGATCACAGGTTCACAGCTAGCCTCAGCAACTTAGCGAGGCCCTCTGCAATTTAGTGAGACCCTGTTTCAAAATAAAAAAATAAAACATTAGGGCTGGGATTATAGCTCAGAGGAAAAATGTCCCTGGGTGCAGTCCCTAGCACCACAAAAAAAGAAAGAAAGAAAGAAAAGAAATGCCTCATGAGTTTTGCTTTCTTTTCAAAATGTTACTTTCTGTTTTCTTTTCTTTTGAGACATGGACTTACTAAGTTGCCCAAGCTGACCTCAAATTTTCAACCCTCCTGCTTCAGCCTACCAAGTAACTTCGATTACAGGCACATGCCAACAAACCCAGCCTTTTTTTTTCTTTTTTGACAACTTCTAAAACAGATTTTTTTTTCTCCACAGGATGCATTCATTCCACATCATAAATTAATAATGTGTCTTATCCTAGATTTATATTTTAGCACAAAACTTAATAATGGTACAGAAGGGAAGGGCCTTGTGTCCTGGTAGCTCCCTCTTTTTTGTGTATACCAGCAACAGATTTCATTAGTAGTTTTCTTGTGGAAAGACAGAAGCATAAACAAAACACAGTCATTTAATAAATCAAGAAATTATACAGAGGAGTTTTCAGCTTAAAAGCTGATTCATTTCCAGAGCAAATGATGGGAATATTTCATGGGTTGTTGTTGGCGTTTATGAAGTCTTTGCTAATGTCCTGATAAGAATATCAAATACTGAGCCGGACATGGTGGCGCACACTTGTAATCCTGGTACTTGGGAGGCTGAGACAGGAGGATCGCAGGTTCGTGGCCAGCCTCAGCTACTTAGTGAGGTCTTCTGCAACTTAGTGAGACCCCATTTCAAAATAAAGAATAAAAAATAGGGCTGGGGGTGTAGCTCGGAGGTACAATGCCCCTGGGTTCAATCCCCAGTACCGCAAAAAAAAGAAAAAAGAATATAAAATACTGACCATTTGATTTTCTGGTGGTGATGACTTAACAAAATGCTCTCTTATTTTCTTCTTCCCCTCTTCCCCCTCAAATTCCTCCTCCTCTTTTTTTTTTTTTTTCCTAGCTTTCATCAACCACAACCAGTATTCCCGGATCTCCCAGGAGAGCAGCTTACCTCTTGTCATTCACTTCTCACTGTCATCCAAGTTCTGCTTAGAAAGTGGTAAGAGCCCTTTACCCACCCACGTCACGACTGATAAGCACGCAGGGTGGCAGTCACTTCCATTCCCTGAGTTTGGGATCTTTGCTTCCAGCCATCCGCTCACTGCAATCTCAGCCAGAGCCAGACATTTAAGTTCATAGATTTCAAGTCAAATTTTGAAGGCATCCCCCTTCTGTCGCAGCCATTCCCAATTTCTCCACCTTGTGTCCTGGCAATTTTTCCTTCATGGTCCTGAGAAGCCAGCTTTGGTGAATGTGCTTAGGAGGGTCCCTTCCACACCTCCCCATCCCCTACATATATATACTTCTGATATGATGTATCGAGGGATCAGAATTTAGGACTGGCACTGCCTCCTGGAGTGGGCCAGATATTAAGGAAACAGGCCTATGTGCATAAGCTATGAAGGAGCCCAGTACATATGGCAAAACAGAAGCAATGTGCATAAGGTATCCAGAGAGTCCAACTTGAACCTGGCCAGCAATTCAAATAGGTGATCCACTGACAGAAAGTTTTTCAGCAGGCAATTGAAGGGTAAGCTGGTGGTCAACCTACTCGGTAGTCTGTGAGCAAGGCCTCAGTCATTGAAGGGCAGGACTTAAATCCAGGTTGCAAGGCTGGGAACCATTAGGTCATTTTCCAATCTTAAGAAAACCAGGAGCCGGTGTGGTGGTGCATGCCTCTAATCTTAGTTCTTGGGAGGCTGAAGCAGGAGGATTGCAGGTTCAAGGCCAACCTCAGCAACTTAGTGAGACCCTCTTTCAAAATAAAAAATAAAAATAAAATAGGGCTGGGGGTATAGCCCGGAGGTAGAATGCCTCTGGATTCAATCCTCAGTAACACACACAAAAAAAGAAGAAAGAAAGAAAGCAAGAAAGAAAGGAAGGAAGGAAGGAAGGAAGGAAGGAAGGAAGAGAAAACCAGAATGGAGATTGTTCAGTCTTCCAGTGTAAGGCTAGGACAGCTCTCATGATCCAATAGGGATGATCCTGAATGTGATTATGGCTGTGTTAGGACTCTTAGTGGTAAGCGACAAGAACCCAACACACACGCTAGCTTAAATGACAAGATAACCATTTGTTCATGTTCTGGGGGTAGCTTGCAAGATCAAAGGAAGAGCTGCAGGAGCAGGGTCCAGGGTAGGCTGAGGGATTCGACACTGTGGGCTCTTCTTTGATCATCTCTGCTTTGGCATTCTTCTACCAAGCTCTCTCCAAATGATAAAGAAAATGGTCCCTGCCACCCCTAGATCCACATGTTCCCTGCTGAGGAAGAAAGTGATTCTTTTCTCTCAAAGTCAAGTGCCAGTCCCAGCTAATGATCATGATTGGCTCCCTTTGAGTCAAGTGGCCCAATCATGTTGCCCAGGAGATGGGGTGATACTGTTGGTCAAACCTGGGTCATTGGCTCATAGATGGCGAGTAATTGTCAGCCCAACCTGAGCCATGCGTGGTGGTGTAGGGTGATACCCCAAAAGGAGGGAAGTTGAGTCACTTCTTAGTCCTGGAAGAGAGGGTACAGCCTGTCCTCAATCTGGGGCTCAGGTGGGCAGTAGAGGTGAAGAAAACATAGAGAGGCACCACCTTGCCCTGATCCGAAGTTTCACCTGGTCTCGGATAAAATGTAGAGCTCATGGCAAAGACCAAGCACTGGCGATGGAGTACAGTATGCCCATCTAATGACTGCTCAGGTGTCCCTATGCATAGGGCCCCAGTTCTAGATGGAGATGTGCCAAGCTGTTAACAGCATCTGTGTGGTAGGATCCCGTGTTCTCCTTTCTCCCTTTCATCCCTTTATTTTTCCAGTTTTCTTCCATGTGTAACTTAGTCATTTATTGAATGGACTAGACTTGGTGGAATGCAATAAGGACATGGGTTTTCTTGTTCTGAACTCCTGAAAGATGCCGGCAGATCTTTCATTTGTTCACTACAAAGGTAGAATTTTTACAAGAGGAGAATCTGAGAGCTGAGAGGGGCCTTTGAGATCGTCTCCTTCAATTCACTCATTTTACAGATGATAAAACTGAAGCCCAGAGAGGTTGAGAACCCAGGTTCACTAGTGGGAGAGTCAGAAACGGAAGCCACACCTATTGACTACTGATGCTCCGCCCTCTCTAGCAGACAGGGGTCTGTCCCTAGACCCGGAGGGATGCTGAACACTCAGCAGGTCCACATGGTGATGTAGGGATTCTGGAAAGACCTCAGAAACTTCAGATAACATCATAGGAATTTAATTGCTTTGGGTTAAAGTTTGTTTGTTTGTGGTGCTGGAGCATTCTACATCTGAGCTAGACCCCCAGCCCCATTTTATTTTTTATTTGGAAACAGGGTCTCACTAGGTTGCTGAGGGCCCTGCTAAATTGCTGAGGCTGGCTTTGAACCTGCGGTCCTCCTGCCTCAGCCTCCCAAGTACTGGGATTAGAGGCACACACCACCATGCCCAGCTGGGTTAAAGTTTTTATCCCATTTCAGAGCAAATCCCTTTGAGGAAAGGTACTTTTTTTTTTGTACTGGGGTTGAACTGGGGGGTGCTGTACCTCTGAGCCACACCCCCAGCCCTACTTTTATTTTTGTTTTGAAACAGGGTCTCACTAAGTGGCTGAAGCTGCCTCGAACCTGCCATCCTTCTTTCTCAGGAAAGGTACTTCTTTTTTTTTTTTTCGGTACCGGGGATTGAACCCAGGGGCGTTCTACCTCCGCGCTACACCCCCGGCCCTATTTTTTTATACTTTATTTTGAAACCGGGTCTCACGAAGTTGCAGAGGGCCTCACTAGGTAGAGAGAAAGAGAGACCAAGAGAGAGCGAGAGAGCTGAGGCTGGCCGCGAACCCGGATCCTCCAGTCTCCACCTCCCAAAGTACTGGGATTACAAGCGTGTGCCACCACGCCCGGCCTAGGAAAGGTACTTCTTAAGCTGACAACTATGCAGATTAACACAAATGGATTTTGGGTCCTTTCTCAAGTGGGCTTTGGTAGACTGATGGCCGGCCAGGACTTACCCAGTGAGTACTGACTTGGTATATATATTTCAAAATTTTCCTTTTGTGTTCAACAAGTGTATCTTCTTTTTTAAGGTTGGATCTTTCACCATCCTTTCTCAAACCTGGAAATTCTGAAATGGAAGACTGTCCTCAGTACTGCTGTGGAGAGACTACAAGCAGCCATAATTCAAATGTAGGAAACCCTCCGCAGTCTTTATAATCAGATACATATTATGAGGCATATGACCTGGTGGGCAAGAGTCTATGTGGGGCTGTGGCACCTTGGGCATGTCACACCCTGTCTATTGTGTCTGTAAGGTGAAAAAATACACACGAACATGCACACACAAATTCTTCTCTAATTGGTAACACATGAGAAATTCACTATATGGTGCATGAACTTATCAATCAACTTCATCAGGTGACTACTACAGGATTATATGTCAAAACAATGGGGACCCAGTACTTGGGAGGCTGAGAGAGGTGGATCACAGGTTAGAGGTCAGGTAAGACCTTCAGCAACTTAAAAACCCTGTTTCAAGGGCTGGGGTTGTCTCAGTGGTAGAGTGCTTGCTAGCATGTGGGAGGCCCTGGGTTCAGAAGGAAGGAAGGAAGGGAGGGAGGGAGGAAGGAAGGAAGGAAGGAAGGAAGGAAGGAAGGAAGGAAGGAAGGGAAAGGAAAGGAGGGAGGAAGAGAAACCCTGTTTCAAAATAAAAAGGGGTGGAGGTGATAGCTCAGAGGTAAAATGTCCCCAGGGTCCAATCCCCAGTACCACAAAGAAAGGAAAGGAAAGAAAGAAAAAAGAAAAGAAAAGAAAAAGATGA
>PVJS01030648.1:0-23953 GCA_004027185.1 Glis glis | reverse complement strand
CTCTCTCTCTCTCTCTCACACACACACACACACACACACACACACACACACACACACACTTCAGGCTTCTCTTGAAAATGAGCCCTTCTGTGCCAGGCATGGTGGCGCACACTGTAATCCCAGTACTTGGGAAGCTAAGACAGGAGGATCACAGGTTTGAGGTCAGCCTCAGCAACTTAGCGAGGCCCTCCTCAACTTAGTGAGACCTTGTCTCAGTATGAAAAATAAAATAGGGCTGGGGATGTAGCTCAGAGGTAGAATGCCCCTGAGTTCAATCCCCAGCACCACAATAAAGGGGAGAAAGAAAGGAAGGAAGGAAGAAAGGAGAAAAGAAAAAGGAAAATGGTCCCTCTGGCTACAAGCACTCTTATTTCCACAGGACAACATTTACCTGAAATTGATCAGAGGCCACCTTCTAATACAAGGGGCAGATAGCACCAATCTACCCTTGTCCCCATTCCTCATGCAGACATTTGGATCTACAACCTCCAGATCATTGATCACTAAGGTCTCTCTTGCTTATGCCACTGAGAGTCCCTGACAACTTGACAGAGTTCCCAGAGGAAGAATCCATGGATTTTCACTGAATGTCGTCACATAGCATGACCGATTCATTCCAGTGTAACATTTCAGACTGAAAGTTCTGCATCCCAAGGAATTCCTCCATTCTAGGCAAACCAGGTTGTTTTCCTGTGTGACACATCACATGATCACCCCTGCAGTGGCCCCTCCAACCTGGCAACGGACAGTGCTCCTGAGTCTCCCTGGGTGGTTCCTGCGGTACAAGGAGATGAAGCCTAGCAACCCTGCAGTGGATGTGTGTGAGGAGGGGGGCCCAGTCCTGGGTACTGGTTTCATGACCCTGTTCTCCTGATGGGGTTCTGCATGACCTTAGGTCACTCAGAGTCTAGGCCTCTGCCCTGCCACCCATTCATTCAACAAATACTTAGTAAATGCCTTCCACGTGCTAGGCACCATTCTAGGCACCAAGGATACAGCGGTGAACAGGTGAGAACATCCTTGCCCTTACTGAACTCCCATCTAGAAGAGGAAACCGACATAAAACACATCAACAATATCTGATAGAGGGGCTAGCACTTGCCTAGTGTGTGTGTGAGGCCCTGGGTTCCATCCCTGGCACTGAAAAAAAGATCTGCTAGAATTTCCGGTGGTGACAATGCCATAAAGAAACTATTGATAAAATGGTTTTCTTTTCCAGTGGTGAGAAAAGCAGCCTATAGGGACATTGGCAGTCTGGGTGGGTGCCAAGGTGTAGCCAAAATGAGTCAAGATTTTGCCTGGCCTCCCATTTTGAACACTATGAAATACTTTGGGGTTTTTTGACTCAAGGGGTATACTTAACAATTCAATTTTTCAGTTATAAAATATTTCTTCCTCAGTGAAAAACAGCGTTATGGCTACAATCCACATCGATGTCAAATCTGGCTCTTGCACAGATGAATTGGAAATTTATCAAGTCACATTCACCCAAACAATAGCACAAGGGCTGAGAAAAGAGAGAGGCCAAACTTATTAGTAAATCTGACAACATTTCATTAAACAAAGTGCAACCGGAGACAGGGCCCCATGTGCTAAAATCCGAAGCAGAGAAATATGTAAATAAATAAATAGATTGTCCAATACCTCCTCCCCCTACCCCCAAAAGCTGTAGACTGCCTAAGGAAGGAAATAACCACATTATAACAAATTAAGGAACATTTTTATGGTGTGTCATTCATTCATTCATTGCACAAATGGTATTGAGAACCTACTATGTGCCAAGACTACTATACATAAATAAGGAAAGACAAACGGGAGTTACAGCATATTTATCAATAAATTATCCTTATTTTATTCTTCTGATTATAATATAAAAATTGTATTATATATAATATATTTGATATTTTATTTATATTATACATACATATATATTTTCCAGTGCTGGGGATCAACTCAGGGCCTTGGGCATGTTAGGCAAGGCGCTGTACCACTGAGCTACACCCCCAGCTCTCATAATTTTTAAGCTTAAAAAAGTAATAAAAAGCTGGGCACTGTGGCATCCATCTGTAATCTCAGTGCATGGGAGGCTGAGATAGGAGGATTGCAGGTTTAAGACCAGCCTCAGCAATTTAGTGAGACTCTCAGCAACCTAGACAGACCCTGTTTTAAAACAAAACATAAAAAGGGCTGGGGGTGTAGCTCGGAGGTAGAATGCCCCTGGGTTCAATCCCCAGCACCAAAACAAACAAACAAACAAACAAACAAACAAACAATATAAATAAGTAAGTAAGTAAGTAAATAAAATAAAAAGGGCAGGGGTGTAGCTCAGTGGTAGAATGCCCCTGGGTTTAATCTCCCCAATACCCGCTCCCCACTCAAGTAATGAAAATCTTCCTTTAAGCCAGGGTTTCTCAACCTGGGCACAGGTGACATTTGTGGATGGGTAATTCTTTCCTTGGGGGGCTGTCCCATGCATTGCAGGGTTTATCAGCATCGGTGGTCCCCCCATTACATGCAGGTAATTCCACATCCCCCTTCTCTCAATTCGCTACCTTCAAAAATCTCCAGGTGTTGGAAATGGCCCCTGGGGTAATCGCCTGAGCTTGTGAGCAGTAGCTTTAAGCAATACACTTTTCTTTCACAACTGGCAAATACTTCTCCCAATGCAAATAAGCAGGAGCGGCTTCCTGGAAGAGGCCGGGCAGGCCCCTTCCCCTTCAGCCGGGCCTGGCGGGGCGGCGGGCGGCGAGGGCCGCTGGGATCCGGAGCTGCTGCGGCTTAGGCGTGTGCGTCACGGCTGCCGGCCGGGCGGCGCCCCAGACCCGCTCCAGAGGAGCTTTGCAAAGGACGTTGGCGGAAACCTCCTCGGGGCGGGGCTTACACACCCACCTGCGAGTCCAGCCGCGTGTGGCTCCTCTAAGCCAGGCGGATTAAAATTGCGCACCGTCCATCTTGAGCATGGTTAGAGTAAGTCTCCAAAGCTGGGGGCAGGGGACGCCCGCCTGGCCACTCCCTGCCATGAGGACTTTACAAAGAGTCCTTTGTGCACAGCCTAATCTAAGAGAGAATAGAGGCACCTGGTGGGAACGGTTATTCGGGAACAAACACTATTTGTATAGAAGCAAATATTTTCAGTTGATAAAAAAAAAGCCGATTGAACCCAGGTCAGGCCCAGCGTTTGGAGATACCTGTAACCTGGGTCCTGGCTGCTCGGGACACAAGGAAAATTAATTTTGTGTGTTATCAGTCACTCAGATTCAGCCGTTCCCAGCCACGGAAAAGAGAGTTGGAAGAAGAGGGAAATGGTGAGAGGATCCAGGTTCCGCTCTAATTTATTTGATAAATATTTATTGAGACCCTATGGTGTGCCCAGAACTGTGCACTAAGGAGAGAACCTGGCATTAGCTGGAACCTTTCGGGGCTCACAAATTGAAAAGCTTCCAAAGCCTGACAGTCACCTAGATGAAGGGGCAGCAATGCCCACCCGCAGGGGCACACCGTCAGCTCCTGCCACCTGTTGCCATGGTGACATGCAACCTAGTTTTGCCAGATTTTCCGAGTTTTCAAGAGAAACTGGAACATAGGATTTTTATGTGAAAACTCTTAAGTTTTAAGTCGTGTGTGTGTGTGTGTGTGTGTGTGTGTGTGTGTGTACTGGGGATTGAACCCAGGAGCACTCTACCACTGAGCTACACCTCCAGCCCTTTTTATTTTATTTTCACACAGGATCTCACTAAGTTGCCCAGGCTGACCTTGAACTTGCAATCCTCCTGACTCAGTTTGCCAGAGTAGCTGAGATTACAGGGGCATAACACTGCATCCAGCTAAACACAAGCTAACTATTTAAAAAAACAAAACAAAACAAAATAAAAAGCTGTATTGAATGGACAAAACAAAACCAGCCTGCAAGCCTTCGAGCTATAACTTCTGCTAGACACAGTGAGGAGTAGTGGTTAATGGTTAAGAGTTGCCGGGCATGGTGACACACAATCCCCCATAACACACACACACACACACACACACACACACACACAAAGTGAAGCATCTGGAAGGGGTGAGAAGGGCATCTGGTCTACCCCCTTGTTTGGGGAAGTTATCTAAACTTTCCTCATGTATAAAATGAGCATGATAAAGCATATTTCAGACTTAAATAAAATAATGTGTATACATGCCTGACTCGTAATGGCTCAGTACATGTGAGCTATTATTTTTACAGACCATCTGATTCGCTCTCCTGGGAATTTCTTTTTTACAACATCCTTGACAATTGAACAGTCAACCACTGAGACAGGAAGCTCCTGGCTCCTTAGAGAATGCCAGTTATAGATCAACCCCAAATCTCAGTGGCTTCATCCAATGTATGTTCATTTACTGCTCACGTCCTGAATCAATGTGGTCAACAGGTGCTCCGTTGAACTCTATGGTCCATGGATCCATGCACCCTCTCTATCTGGAACCCTTCCCCAGGGCCTTCCCCGAATCCTCTCTGTTGGGAGAGAAAGGGAGATAGTATGAATGAATCAGCTGCACCACATCTGTACATTCTCATTTGCCAGACTCCTTTCTCCTAATGGCTGGTCCACAGATGTGTTCTAGTTTGCATTCTTTGACAAACTAATTTAGTTTGTGTTTATCTGAAAGTAGATCCCCAGACAAGGAGTTGGGTGCCGATAACTTGAGGGGAAGCAATTTTAGAAAACACAAGTGAAGGAAAGGAAGAAGAGAGAAAAGTCAATAAATGAGTGGGTTAAAGCTGTGGGCAATCGGGACTCATAGATTATTAATAGGAATGTAAAATTGGAAAACAGTTTGACAGTTTAAGTTAAAACATATTTTTGGGGGGTACTGGGGATTAAACTCAGGGACATTGTGCCTATGAGCTACACCCCAGCCCTATTTTATTTTGAATCAGAGTCTTGCTAAATTGCTGAAGGCATCACTAAGTTGCTGAGGCTGTCCTTGAACCTGAAATCTTCCTGTCTCAGCCTCCAAAGAACTAGGATTACAGTCCTGCACTGCTGTGCCCTGCAAATTAAATGTACATTTACCAATACAATCTAGTGATTCTACTCCTAGGAATCTACCCAAAAGAAATAAAACCATGTCCAACTGAAGACTTGTACATGAATTTTTATAGCAGCATTATTCACAACAGTCAATAACTGGAAACAACCTAAATTTCCATTAAATGACATATGGAGAAACTCAGTGCAACACAAGAATTCACACACTAGCCACTGTGAACTTTTGAAAGTGAAAATTTGACTTGTGATTTTAAGGTAAGATGTATATGACAATTGTACCAAGTATGTTAAGAGTTTTAAGACACTTAGCCGTATAAGGTTATGCAACATTATATATTATACTTCCTGTATAAGTCCCATTGGAGCTGCCGCACGTCGTGGCTGATCTGCTGGCTCACCTTGGTGGAAGGGACATCTGGGCTTGCAATTGCTCTGTCTCTCTGGATTTGCTTTCAGTTTTTATGACTCCTGGGCCAGATGTATGTGTTTAGCTCCATAATGAAGGACCACAGTTTCTATGGAATTCCCCTGTTAACAAGGTCAGAGGCAGTAAGAAAGAACACAGGGTTCAACCTGCCCTTGCGGGGTTCCAGGTCATAGGCATGGTCGCCAGGCTGCTGGGATCTTCCCTTCCTGCCCATACACTTCACGTTTTGTTGAGGTTGTATCTGCTTCCAAGCTCATGTGGCTGTTAGAACATTTGGCTTCTTGCAGGTTGTCGGTTTGAGCACCTCGCCGTCTTGCTTTCTGTCAGTTGGAGCCTGCCTTACGCTCCTTGCTGCGTGGCTTTCTTCATACAACAACGTGGCAACTTGCTCCTTCAAAGCCAGCAAGGGAGAGAGAGCCTCCTAGGAAGGTGGATTTCAATCTTATGTAATGTAATCATGCACACATAATCACATACATCCCATCACTTTTGCCAAATTGGACTACTTAAATGCCAGTCACAGGTCCTGTACATAGTCAAGGGGAGGAGGTAATGTGAGGGTGAGACAAGGAGGTGGGGATCCTAGAGACGCCCTGGAATCCGTTCACCACAGCTCATGCTCTGGCCTCCAATGATCCATGTCCCTCTCACACGCAAAATAGTTACTCCCTCCCAAGGTCCCCAAGAATCTCACACCATAACAGCATCTGCTCAAAGTTCAGAATCTTATCAACTAAATCCAGTCCAGGTACGGACGAAGGTCCTTGGCTATAGTTCTCTCAATCTATAAAACTAAAGACAAGTTATCTGACTCCTGACACACAATGGAGGAACAGAATAGTAAAATAGTTATAGACACACCCATTTAAATGGGAGCAGGCCATGGAAGGTAAAAAGGAGTTACCAACCCAAAACTCCAACCACAAAACTCCATCCAGAATTCCTTTTCAAAAACTGGGAATAGTCCCCCAGAACTTCTGCTTCCGCCCTCTGAGTCATCTTTTCTTCATGAAGGTAACACATGTTTGCAGCTGAGAAGTTTCGTCATCCTGTTCCTGCCGGTAGAATTTTGGGATCTATCGGCCTCCTTTCATCTTGTACTCTTCCTGTCCCTTACAGTTTAAGTTGACAGTGTTTTTGTGGGAATAACATTATCAGATACTCTGTGGGTCTCCTGTGAATGTCCCTTTACATAAAAGCCACATCTGCAGTTCTTTTTGAGGTAGACCCTCACCTACCTGGGGTCCTGCCGAGATGGTTGAAGGACAACTCAATTAAACTTTCCTATGGTTTGAAATGTCCCAGGAGCTACACCTTCATCTCTGGAGAGGGTCCTGTGTGTGACTGAATGCTATTCTCATACTTTGAGGTTTTAATAAAAGCCTGTACAATTACTGTTTGACTTATTTCTAGGCTAGAACTTGTCTCTCTGCCACATGTCTAAAAGTAACTGTGTGTGTGTGTGTGTGTGTGTGTGTGTGTGTGCGCGCGCACACTTCTGTGGACTGAACCCAGGGGCATCTACCTCTGAGTTACACCCCCCAGCCCTATTTTAGTTTTTATTTTGAAACGGGTTCTCACTAAGTTGCTGAAGCTAGCCTAGAACCTGTGATCCTCTTGTCTCAGCCTCTCCAAGTACTGGGATTACAGGCTCAGTTTTGTTGTTGTTGTTGTTTGGTTTGGTTTGGTTTGGTTTTGGGTATTTCTTTTTTTTTAGGTACTGGGAATTGAACCCAGGGGCATTATACCTCCAAGCTATACCTCAGCCCTACTTTATTTTGAAACAAGTTCTCACTAGGTTGATGACAGCCTCACTACTTGCTGAGGTTGTCCTCGAACCTGCAATCCTATCTCAGCCTCCGAAGTGCTGGGATTGCAGGTGTGCACCACCATGCCCAGCTCACCATGCTTAGTTCTAAAAGTAATTTATTAATGTTAACATCTCTTCCATCTGGAGAGAATGAGAATTTTCAAAGTCATTAAGTCTTGGTTCCCTTTTGTTTAACAATTCTTTCCTCAGTCTCTTTTCTTCTCTTGCATTTTACTATAAGCACCAAAAAGAAACCAGGTGGCACCTTCAATATTTTGTTGGGAAATCTTCTCAGCTGCATAACCACATTCATCACTTACTTCATATATGTGTCACTGTGATGATTCATTTGTGTGTTTCTGCTTTTGGCCATTTGTTACATTTAAGAGACTCAGATATATTTGTGATTTTAAAAGAATACACACACACAGATGCTAAGGCAAATGCAATTAGTTTATAAATTAATGTTTACATGTTTGAAGTTTTTTAATTTATTAAGTTTGTAAATTTTCATTTTTAGTTAAGAAGTGCTTGAATTTTTAGAAAAGAACTGCTCCATTTATATAATTAATAAATCAAACATTAAACAGATTACAAATAGCAATGAGTGTGCCTCTCTTTATACAGAGGTCCCGCAGATATTGATGAATTGATAAAATGGAAACATTCCAGAAAGACTTATGGGGGAGATACTGGAAGCCAGCAGGACTGAGGAGACCAGAGCCAGGACGAGGGATCAGTTGCTGTGTGATTTAAGAGATTTGATGGCGGCCCTGAAATGCTGCTGTCCTGACGCCCTCTAGTGGTTAAGACTACAACTCTCACCTTTCCTGAGCATTAAGAGAAAAACACTTTTGCTAGATAATCTCCCTCTTAAAAGTTTGGTTTGATTAGTGGGACAAAAAAAGAAAAAAAATTCCAGAAAGTCTTCCTTCATTGTTCTTATGAGACACTTATCTAGTGTCTACACACAAATACATCCTACGTCACTAGAAACCACAATCCCCTGTGAACATCTTTAATACTTATAAAGTACTTCCTGAATCTTTACAGCTGACACTGTCCTTGTAACCTGAACTCATTTGTCATCTGATCTGCACTGCACAGTTCTAATCTCTCTTCCACCCGATGACACTTCAAATATTTGAAAACAGCTTCTTGTCCCCCCCTGAGGTGTTTCTTCTCCAGGCCAACTCACATAGTTCCTTCAACTGTTTCTCATTTGACCCAGTTTCTAGGTTCTTCTCTCTGTCTCAGTTCCTCTCATCTGGCTTGTCAGCGAATATACTGACTGCCAAGACCCCTGACCCATGAGATGTGCCCAACTGTCCCACGGGGTGGTGGGGCTGGTCCCCCTCTCCTGCCAAACACTCTTCCTTCAGGCCCGTGCTCCTTTGAGCAGCCTTGGCAAATGACTGACCAAAGGTTGAGATTTTTCTGGATCTTTCCAATTTCAGGCAACTTCTCACTTGCCTTATTTTACCCTCTTTGCAGCCCTGAGACCTATTCTCTTCTTGGACAGAACTCATAATAACAAACAAACAATTGCAGCAGATGACCAGCTCTATGTGAACTTGGCCTGCCACCAATCAGAACCCCCCCGCACACACACACACACACACACACACACACACACACACACACATCCTCAGGAATGACATGCTTCCTGGTGAGACAGAAGCTTGGGAACTTGAGAATGAGTCTCTGATCTTCAGGTGGGAGGCAGATGACCAGCCTAAATCCCTCTGTTGCAGTTTAAACTCATTTCCTCTAATATTGCCCTCTGGACACAGAAGGAAAAGACTTGATGTCGATACTGTGGCACCCCGCTATCGTTCCAAGGCTGATATTCAGTCCACTCACACCTTTCTTCTCTGAGCTAATGTAGACTTTTCCCTGAAGGGCTATTTTTCAAAACCTTTTATCATCTACTTTGTCTCCCCTGGCTCCTTTCCAATCTCTCCATAACATCCTGCACTTATGGGCCCCAAGACTGAACAGTATGTTTTAATGACTGATATTGGCTATAGATTAAGAATTATATCTGTGAAAATATTTTCATTATAACATAGGTCATTGTTTTAAAGATTTATATACATAAGGAGTCCCAGGAGTCCAACAGGTTATGTTTCAAAACTTTCTTTGTAGATCAGGTATTGTATATTTGGGTACATTTTCCCATTGAAACAATGTTTGATCTGATACTTGGGCTCCCAGCCCAGCTGACAAGAGCCAATTTAATCCACAGAGCAATAATGATATCAGGCTGGGTTTAGAGAATAAGAATTCTCTGATCTTGAGAATAAGAGATGCAGGAATGTGGAATGGGAATTTCTTCCACCAATATCTCTGCAGGGGTTGCCCATAGGGAACATTATGAGATGGCTGTCTCTTAACTTTGGGTATCTTCTCACTTTTTTTCTGGTCCTCTTCCACCACATTGGGTTCTTATTCCAGTATCCTGGTTCTCTCTATCCTAGTGATGCCCAGTTTCCTAGGGTGCTGCCTCACTCTGCTCTCCCTGCAGACCCTCTCATCTGGCTTGTCAACAAACACACTGACTGCCAAGACCTGACCCCTGCTTCAGTACCTCTTAGCTCCTCCCTCCCAGGACCCAAAACTCCATTCCCTTAGTGAAGGGAGGTGTTAGGATGCTCAGATGACTGTTAGGATGGCAGGCATCTCATTGGACCAATTGCCATTGAGTGAAGTCTGTGATGCTTCTTGCTTTAAGTGTGTGGCTTAGTTATCCAAAAGACCCTCACCTGTGTTATTTCAGGCAGTGTCACAACGTGAACAAATATAGATTATATGAGGGGAAAATTGGGGGAATACGGAAGCCATTAGAGGAAGATTTGCTTATTCTGTCTGGTTGGGAATGTATCCTTAATGGCACCTGTTTTCTACAGATTCCCTCCTTTCTACATTTCTCAATCAGGAATTATATTCTCCAGTTTACTTCTCAGTAGTTTTAAGATTTTTTTAATTGTCTTTATTTTGAGAAATTGCCTAGTGAAAGCAGACATACACCTCCTCGCCTCAAAAGTACATATTGTAGGTTTCCATTTGTATAAAATTCTAGAAAAAACAAACATCTATAGTAATATAAAATAAAGTAGTGGTTGCCTGAGGTCTGGGAGGAGGGAAATGTGGATTAACAAGGGGCCTAAGAGAATTATTGGGGTAATAGAAATGTCCTTTGTCCTGATCATAGTAAAGGCTTCATGGGCATATATATTCTATGGTTTGGATAAGTGCTCCCAAAGGTCCAAGTCTTGAAGGCTTGGTACCCAGCCCGTGGCATTAATAGGAGGTGGAACCTTAAGTTAGAAGTCTTCTGTTCATATGGGGGTATCCCCTTGATATTAGGGCCCTGCCCCCTCCTCTTTCTCTCTTTTTGCTTCCCAGCCACCATGAGATAAATGGTTTGCTCCACCCTGTGCTCCCCACCATGGTGTGGTGCCTCACCACAGGCCCAAAAGCAATGGGACCAACTGACCATGGACTGAAACCTCCACAACTGTGAGCCAAAAATAAACCTGTCCTCTTTTCCAGTTGATCTCAGATACTTTGGTACAGTAACAGAAAGCTGACCAACATAATACATATGTCAAAACTCACCACATTGTACTATTTATTTATTTTTTGTAGTACTGGGGATTGAACCCAGGGGCATTCTACCTCCGAGCTACACCCCCGGCCCTATTTTGTATACTTTATTTTGAAACAGGGTCTCACTAAGTTGCGGAGGCTCTCACTAAGTAGCTGAGGCTGGCCGCGAAGCCGGATCCTCCGGTCTCAGCCTCCCAAGTACTGGGATTACAAGCGTGCGCCACCACGCCGGGCCTTTTTTCTCACATTATGCTGTGTCAATATTACATAGCTATAGATACTTTGTATATGGATATACATTATTACATAGGTACAATCAATTCATTCTAATAGCTATAATAATTCATATCATAATATAATGGAATTTTACAAAAATTCATATCATAATATAATGTGAATATATTACATTTTATCCATTCTTCCTTTGATAAGCATTTCAAGTGTTTCCAATGTTTCATAATTACAAACAATATTGTAATAAGCTGCAAGGTTTTCAAAACAAATCTCATGGTATGGGCTATAGGACTTACTGGGTAGATGCCACCACGTAGGTGTACAGATGGGTCTTCTGTGAGTCAGATGTTGTAAAGTATAATACCCTGTTTCAAGGATCTATGAACTGCACAAAAATAGCCAAAGTTGAATGTGACCTTTTCATCAAATCCCAGAATAAGAAAGCAGTTCCATTATGTATCCTGCAGAGCCAGAGAGAATTCAGAGGACAATTCCAGTGGCCCACAGACCTGGGATCTGACTTGGGGTACACTGGAGACCCATGAAGCAGGTGGGGTAGGTGCCTTTAGCAACAGGCCATGACAACTCAACTTCAGCCATTGCCGGTAAAAGGCTATTTGAATTAATGGGAGTTGTTAATATTAAACGAGCATCAGAAAGTATATATTTAAAGCCGGGCATGGTGGCGCATGCCTGTAATCCCAGTACTTGGGAGGCTGAGACCAGAGGATCGCAGGTTCAAGGCCAGCCTCAACTACTTAATGAGGCCCTCTGAAACTTAGTGAGACTCTGTTTCAAAATAAAGAATAAAAAATAGGGATAGGTGTGTAGCTCGGAGGTAGAATGCCCCTGGGTTCAATCCCTAGTACCTTAAAAAAAATGAAAGTATATATTTACTGTTTCAAGGGTACTGTGTGTGTGTGTCTGTGTGTGTGTGTGTGTGTGTGTGTGTTAAACCTACCTTGTTGATAGTATTTTTCATATCCCCGATTGTGCTTAATTTCTACTTTCTTGATTTGGTAAAGACTCAGTGTAGCACATTAAAGCATCCCATTAGTGTTGTGTTTCTAACACTTTTCCTAACAAGTATATATTAGATTCTCAAATATTATATCTTTGTTGTGATTTTTTACCTTTCTTTATTATAAAATTATATCTCAAAAGCATGGAGAAGAGAAGTTCCAGCAATATAGTGGACTAAAATGATATATATATATATATATATATATATATATATATGATATAGATACATATATATGATAGCTCATATATATGATACACACACACACACACACACACACACACACACACACATATACATACAGAAAAGGAAATCCACAGATTATAGGGAACTCAGAGGCTGAGCAATAAGTAGGAGTGAGTGCCACTCTAGCCTCTGCAGGATTTGGACCAGACACAGAGCCTAGGGGTTCCTGGAATTTTAGCATCCTTGCAAGCCAATAAAGATGTCTCCGGTATAAGCAAGGAAGACTACTGGAATTGGGCACTTTGCAAAAGCTGAGTTCCTGAGGGATGGGCCACAGGCAAAAAGAAGGTCATACCCCAAAACCTGAAACCCAGCCCGTTCTGTATATGCCATGCGCTCTGAATTTCCACCTGGAGATTGAAATGCTAATCTGAGAAGACATGCAAAAGCTGTCTGAGGGTTGGAGATATCTGTAGGATTCCAGCAGAAGAAAACTTGGAGTCCCAGCGAAGGCACAGCCTGACTGCCAAGGGCACACGGATCTTCCCCAGGGAAAACCTCAAACTCCCAACAGCAGGCAGGAGGAGCCACCTTGTGAGCGACCTTGAGAAATTACCAGAAGTTAATGCCTCAAGAACCGGGGGACAGGCCGATTTATAGATGACTGTGAAGTGTGTTTGAAGTGATCTACAAGAAAAGGGGAATAGAAAACATAATGTTTAAAAAACAGGAAATCGTGTAAAAAGAAAAGGCAGCGGAGTATAGTAGTGTATGCCTGTTGTCCCAGGAGACTCAGGCAGGAGGATCGCTTGAGCCCAGGAGTTCAAAGCCAGCCTGGACAACATAGTGAGACCAGTCTTAAAACGAATACATGCTGACTTTGAAAAGAAGAAACAGTTCTTTCATAAATGAAATTTATAAACCAGGCATGGTGGCACACACCCATAATCCCAGTACTTAGGAGGCTGAGACAGGATGATCACAGGTTTGAGGCCAGCCTCAGCAATTTAGCAAGACCCTCAGCAACTTAGTAAGACCCTGTTTCAAAATAAAAAATAAAAAGGCTGGGGATGTAGCTCAGAGGTAGAATGCCCCTGAGTTTGAAACAAAGGAAGAAAGGGAAGGAAGGAAGGAAGAAAGGGAAGGAAGGAAGGAAGGAAGGGAGGGAGGGAGGGAAGGGAAGGGAAGGGAAGGGAAGGGAAGGGAGAAAGGAAGGAAGGAAGGAAGGAAGGAAGGAAGGAAGGAAGGAAAGAAGGAAGGAAGGAAGGAGAAAGAAAGAGCCATTGAAACTCAAAAACTAAATAAATATTACTTAATGACTGAATAAAAAAGGGAAAAAAGAAATGACTCGGAATGTAGCACAGAGATAAAAATGGGGAAAAAAGGAATAAGAATTTTAAGAATCGCAAAGGACAGATTCACAAAAGACAGACTAGACATCCAATAAGAGTTATAGAAGTGATAAATAGAAAATGGGAAAGAAGCAATATTTGAAGCGATAATGATAGAGGATCTTTTCAGAACTGACAAGACAGGAATTCTTAGATTGAAAAGCACGCTATGTTGATACTCATTGCTGTCTAACAAACTACCCCAGAATTTAACAGATTTAAACAACCACCATTTCTTCAGCCCATGGTTCGTGGGTGAGCAACTGGTGTTGGGCTCACCCGTGCATTTGTGGCCAGCTAGCAGATGAGGTCAGTGCACGGAGGCCTCGCTCATGTTGACCTACTGAGAACTGTAGGGGAAGAGATGGAGCCTCATTCCAGGAGGGCTCCCTGCAGAGAGCACTCTCTGTTTCACTTGGCAACTGCCACGCACAGGCAGGGCAGCCTCGAAGCGCCTGACTGCCTCTCCCTCTGACCCGGCCTGCTGCAGCTGCGTCCGCAAATTTCCTGGTGTGGAGCACAGTCTGCCCTTTCACACA
Organism: Glis glis; assembly: GCA_004027185.1. Classification (NCBI taxonomy): domain Eukaryota; kingdom Metazoa; phylum Chordata; class Mammalia; order Rodentia; family Gliridae; genus Glis; species Glis glis. The sequence goes on along the minus strand of PVJS01030648.1, from coordinate 9,709 downwards.
GATTGTGACAGATGTTGACTAACTGGGAACAACTTGGGTCCAAGAGGGAAGTTGGAGTCATTTTAATTAATGGCTTGACATTTCTTTGCTACTGTTGTAAGCCTGGTGTAAGTAATTATTAGTTTTACTTATGACCATTTTACCTTCCAGATTCAGCTCCCAAACTAAGTTTTAAAAAAAATCGCTTTAGTCAATTTTAAAATTTGTACTGCCAGGCTGGTGGTGGTGTATACCTGTAGTCCCAGTACTTGTGAGGCTGAGACAGGAGGATCGCTGGTTCGAAACCAGCTTCAGCAACGTAGCAAGACCCTCAGCAACTTAGAAACAATGATAGGAAATAAGGAAGTTTCGTTAATAATCACATCAGAATTTGGAATCAGAGCAGCCTGTTCACCTCTGTTCTGGAAATAATTCCTTCTGGAAATGACTCTCAGGCAGATAATCCTTGCACAATTGTTCTATTCAAAAGAACAAACTGTTGGGTAAAAACCCCTGAGGGCAAGAGAGAAGTGTGTCACCTGCCCTTGGAAACTCTCAATCCATTTTAGACTCAAAAGCCAGGCCAGAAAGTGAGGGTTCTGGAAGGGTGGGGACAGACTGTTGAGGTCGCTTCAGGATAGGATGCCCAGGCTCCAGACTCCCAAGGATGGGACTGATTTCAAAGACTCAATCTCCTTGTGCTCCTGGGACTTCTCAGGCCAGATTTTCAGCTATTCGGTTTGAAATGTTACTTACTATCAACGTGGGTAACAGAGCAAATAGGGCAGCAGAGCCAGGCGCAGTGGCACACGCTGTCATCCCAGTACTTGGGAGGCTGGGACAGGAGGATCGCAGGTTTGAGGACAGCCTCAGCGATGTAGTGAGACTCAGCGACCTAGCAAGACACTGTTTCAAAACAAAAAATAAAAAGGGCTGGGAGTGTAGCTCAGAGGTAGAATACCCGTGGGTTCAATCCCCAGTACCAAAACAAAACAAAAAGAAACAACAACAAAATAGGGCAGTGGGAAACTTTCCTGCTACCTGAGTGACCATTCTGATGTTTAATGACTTCGGGGGTGGGCAATATGTCTGTGCCTTGGCTCTGGCTAGCCTGTGGACTTGGTGCCCTCCTTGGTCTTCTCTGATTTTGAAGTCTCCCCTTGCTTTGCTGATGACCCATCTCCAGCCGTCTCACCCCACACACACCATGTCTTATGTTACTCCTGCAGGTAGAATGCCCCAGTGTACAAGAACCACAAAATGGGAGGTCAAAGCAAAGCAGAACTCGTAGCTAGAGCAGAAGAGCAACAGGAAAATGTCAGCGGGTGGCCTTTTCTCCTGGTACCTGAAGGCCACTTACTAACACTTGAAATAGACCAACGATGCTCCTTCCTTTGTGGAAGACGCTGAGAACCAGAGGGCGATCTTGCCTCAGGTGGGACATCAAGGCCAACCTGCCAAGGCCACGGGGAAAGTGTGGACAGAAATTCAAGTACGGTGCTTCCACCTGGACTCTGCTTTGGCCAGCCCATCGGCACCTGAGCATCTCATGCCTGTTCCTTCTTCCACATCTGAGCAAGTCCGCCCTCGACCCTGTTGCAGTTCCCATCCCATTTTTGAATGGACCATTTGGAAATGTGCTCTTTCCCAATTCAATCACACTTTCCACTCTTGGCATTCAATCCAGCTGCCTCTGTGTGCTCTCCACTAACAGTTCCCCCCAGCCCTCCTGGACCAAGTTCTCCTGGGATGGTCTGCACGTGCTAGCTATGAAGTAGGCATTCACCCATCCAATGCAAAAATAACCTGGGAGGACTTTCTCTTTAGGAGGATGGAGAAAAGATCACTCTCATTTCCTCACTCAGCCACAAGTAGTATGAGAAACAGAGATACACATGTAGCACTGGTGAAACCCGGAGACCCTTCTGTCTCAAATCACAATATATGAAGGAAGAAAGTAACTGGAGGATTCTGATCTTAGCAAAGCAGAGAAGGTGAAATTTGGGAAGCTGCAGAGAATAAAATCACCAAGAAACAAACTGATTTTGCCCTATATAATCCCTAAAAATCTCAGGCTTTGAGCACTAGATAGGGAGAGGCAACTGATGAACATAAACATAGAGGTGTATTAATTTGTTTTCTGCTGCTATAACAAATTGCCTGAGACTGGAAATTTACAAAGAAAAGAGGTTCATTTAGTTCACCGTTTTGAAGGCTGAAAATCCAAATGGCATGGTGCTGGCTCTGCCAAGGGCCTCATGACAGATTGCATTATGGTGGGAACATGTGTGTGTGTGTGAGAAAGAGATTATGTGATGAGGCCAAAAGCCAGAGCTTGGGAAGGAGATAGACTTGCTCTTTTATAACAACCCTCTTTTTGTTGTTTTTGTTGTTGTTGTTGTTGTACTATGGACTGAACCCAAGGGAGTTCTAACTCTGAGCTATACCCCAGCACTATTTTATTTTTTATTTTGAAACAGGGTCTCACTAGTTGTGAAGGGCCTCACTAAGTTGCTGAGGCTGTTCTTGAACCTGCGATCCTCTTGTCTCAGCCTCCCAAGTACTGGGACTACAGGCATATGTCACCAACCCTCTTGAGAGAAGTAACCAAGGTCTTAGGAGAACTACATTAATTCCTCCCAAAAGCAGTGCCCTTGCTGACCTGACACCACCAGGCCCCACGTCTTAAGGGTCCCACCATCTCTTCACATCCCAATACATGAAACCCTGGAGGACACACTCAAACACTGGCAAGGAGATTTGTTCAAAGTGGATTTAATGAGAAGTGGTCTTCACACCCCAAATAAAGTGATAAAAATCTTTCCCTACAAATATATGTAGGGAAAGATAGGTGATAGATAGATAGATGATAGATTAGATAGATATATAGATATATAGATATATAGATATATAGATATATAGATATATAGATATATTTGGGGGAATGAACCAGAAGTTTTCTAATGTATGGGTGGAGGTTTGTTTTAGAGTAAAAATACTGAATCATGCAAATGCCCTCCTCTTCTCAGCTGCAGAAATGCCAGCAGCCGGGCTTATACCCTTCAGAAGAGGAATGGAAGATTCTTCTGGCCTGACATCAGTGGCCTGGGAGAAGTCCAATAGATAGCGACATCACACATCTCCCTCTGGAGAAGCCAGCTTACTGCCGTCCACACTGCAGTGGCGCCACGGGGTGGCGAGCCCCTCCTAAGCCCACACACTTTCTGTTTAGCCAGTTAGTGTCTCACTCTTTTGTGTTGGTGTGTTTTTTTCTGGGGGGGGGGCAGGGGACCAGAACCCAGGGATATTCTACCTCCAAGCTACATTCCAGTCCCTTTTCTTTTTCATTTTAAAACAGACTCTTGCTAAGTTGATGAGAGTCTCACTAAATTGCTGAGGCTGGCCTCAAACCTATGATCCTCCTGTTTCAGCTTCCCAAGTACTAGGATCATAGGTGTGTGCCTATAGGTGTGTGCCTGGCAGTGCCTCACTCTTCATAAGAACAGATTGTCAAGAATCAGTAGACTTGAAAAAGTTTTCAACACAAAAGATAGAAACAAAGCCATGCGTGGTGGCACATGTTTGTAATCCCAATACTTGGGAGGCTGAGACAGGACGATCACAGGTTTGCGTACAGCTTCAGCAAGTAGTGAGACTCTCAGCAAATTAGTGAGACCCTGTTTCAAACTAAAAATAAAATAGGGCTGGGGGTATAGCTCAGAGGTAAAATGCCCCTGAGTTCAATCCTCAGTAACACACACACACACACACACACACACACACACACACACACACAAGCTAATCCAAAAGCAAACAAACAGAAAAGCCTTCTTAGAGGAAATACAGACAATGTTGGCAATAAATGAACACTTCAAAGACAAATTTAGAAATAACATCCTTAAAGAGATAGGAAGAGAAAGTGCATTCATGAAATAAAAACAAGATACTAAAAACAAAACAACCAAATAATTAGAAAATAAGAAAGAGCTCTTGGAAATTAAGAAAAAAGAACTTAAATTAAAATTTACAGTTGGTATAAAAGATGAATGATAAAGCTAAAAAAAAGTAACTTAGAACATAGAACTAAAAGATAAAAATATGGGCATCAGAAAAGATTAAAAATTAAAAGCTTGATCCTGGTGGTTTAAGATCCAACATCTTTCTGGAAAGAAGATTTTCAAAGAAGAAATCAAATTTTCTCTAACTGAAAGTCTTGAGCCCCTCAATTGAATGGGTCCCCAAGTGTCTGGCACAATGGATGAAGGCCACACCAAGTCATATTGCATCAATTAGACATTCCCATACTGTTGGACGTTATATCATTTCAGATCCTCTGAACAGATGTCAGTGTGAGATTAGATGTGCAAGAGATTGCCTGGGGGAAATGCCTGTGAAGGATAAAGGGACAGAGAGCAGGAGCAGGTCGGGAGAGACCTCAGGTTACAATGCAGGTCTCATACCTGTGAGAGGAACAAGGAAAGAGAGACGGGAGTAGGAAAAGCCTCAGACACCAGCGCATTCTGAGACGTCTCAGCCAGAACCACGGGGAGTCTGGGGGCGAAGGCTGTTTGTTAGAGGAGCCCCAGGTCAGGTGGGCACAGCCTGGCTCGAGCAGCCTGGCCTTATTCTGTCGTTGGCTGGGAGCAGTCTAAGGGAAGTATGGCCTCTCTCTGCTCACCTGGTAGGGCCAAAGATGTGGCAGCTGATGCTGTCCGCCAACTGTGCCTTCCATTGCAGATTACCTTCAGAGACCTCTAAACAGTGTGCTTCCATGCCTGCCATAGCGCACAAAGGCCCATGTCCCCAGAGGAGAGGCACAGAGGAGGAAGTTTGTGGGAGGATCTATCGACCCCGGTGCTGCTATTTGTTTTTAGGTCATCAGTTCTATTCATCCCCTCCCTGCTACAGAACCCAATCTGATTTCCTCCCTCTCAGCTCTCATTTCTGCAGCTCTTGTCTGATGGTGTAACCTTCATTCCAGAGGGGTTTTAGCCTTTGGTAATCACACCCTTTTCAGGCAGGATTTGTTGCCCATGTCCCTTCACAGTTGGAGAATGAGAGTGGAGGCTCACCTGGGATGCACACGCATTCCTCTCTGCCCGCACTGTGTACAAGCAGCCCCACGCCCCGCAGCTGATCAAGGTCAGTCATCTCTGCCAGGATGATGACTCCTCTTTTTCCTGCTGTTCTTTGGATATAAATCATCCAAAATGCCATGGTGGCGGCCATAGATGACAGTTCAGTGAGACCCCTGCTGTGTCTCTGAACCCAGAATTGTGGCGATAAGAAGCACAACATTCCCCAGGGCATCATGGAGCAAGGATAAATTGGACCACTTTTGCTTCTACCTCTTGGTTCCCAGGCCCATGTATTCTTATTAAGGACACAGCAGGACATAGAGGACCCTGGTTTAATGAATAGAGGACATCCCGAAGGATGGTGCCCTGGTCTTTTGGAGGATTCCTCCAAGCTGGAGCTTCAGCTCTGCCTTATGGATCTGGTTCCTTCTGGATATTGCAGCATGTGATATGACCAGTGGCTTCGATGGCCATGGGCCTACTGTCATGCTTAGTTTGCTATGAAGGGGACTTGGTAGATGCTACCTTTTGTGTGATTCCATGTGACAGATTTGATTGTTGCTCAAAAATATTTACTCCCCCCCCCCCTTATCTGGGTGAAGTGAGTTTCCTGTTCCCTGTTCTAGGCCTGGCGATGTGACTTACTTTGGCTAATGGGATATTAGCTAATATGTTGCAAGCAGAGGCTTGAAAAGCACTTGTGTGGCTGGGCTTGCTCTCTTCTGCTTAGGCCATCAGAAACAGCAAAAGATGCTGATGGCTAGCTCTCTGATCCTGGGAGGAGGAGGGACAACACGTGGAACCAAGCCAATTGTTCCTAGCCAAGCTCAGCAGAGCTACCCAGGCTGAGCTCAACCTGGATCTGCCAACACTCAGAGGATTCACAGATCAATGATAATACATTCCTGTTATTTTAATCCACTGAATTTTTAAATATTCATCATGTAGCATTTTGGGGTAATACCTTTTGGTGTCAGACACTGATATCTAATTGGGATTAAAAATTGTCATCAGTAGTGAGCTATAGACACAAGAAAACAACAACAAAATAAGTAGCATTACTTTAGAGACTGGCTTCTGGGTACAAGAAAATGTGATAAGAGCTGGAAAGAAAATAGTGGTCTGTGTTATGATGAACTGTTTTCTGAAAGTGTCACTTTGGCAACTGGGAGTTGGAATATGTGCCAAAAATATTTGGATTTGTGCTGAGAGAACACCAGACAAAATTATGTCAATGTGAGCTAGGCACTTTCTGCTGCACCAGATACGTAATGTACTACAAGAAAGACAGGAGTTCAGAAAAGAAACCAGTGATTTTCAAGGAAAATGTAGATGGGACACAGAGAGCCCAGGAATCCTGGGACTTGCTAAGTTGGAAAATAAAACCTTTTCTTCTCCAACGGGCTACCTTGGGCAAGTCAACTACACTGGGCTCGTTCTGTTTTGGAAGGTCCAGCAATCCTTCCTCGAAGAGTTAGACACCTATACTGGCTGCAGGTTTGCCCTTCCTGTCCACAGAGCTTCTGCAAGCATCGCTGCCTGGTGCTCACTAGAGCCTGCTCGGTGAGGCAAAGTTATCACATAGAAAGGATTGGGAACGAGAATGGTAGAACCTTTCATGAATAATATCATAAGCTGGGAGACAATGGAATGTCTTCCAAATTCTGAGTGAAATGATTTTATACCTAAAATTCTATGTCCATCTAAGCCACCAGCCAATTACAAGGTCACAATAAAGACATCTGAGATATGCAAAGTCTCAGTTAATCTTCCCATATGCCTTTTCTCAGGAAACTACTGCAGAATAAGATTATTCAAAAAGAAATACTAAACCAAGAAAAAAGATGATAGGAAATGGGAAACCCAACAAAGGAGAGAGATGAAGGAGATTTCCAGCTTGACGGCATATGGAAGTTCCATATTGCGGGCTAGAGAGCAGCAAGACTGGTCTGGGCACAAAGATGAAGGACTCCCTTCTCTCTGAGGTGGGGAATTTAATTGTGTGGAAACTACATAAAATGCTATTGTAGAGAGCAGGAAAATTCAACTCTAGGTACAATGAAAAACTAAGCAAATGTAAAAATACCCAAATTATTAACTCCAAGAAAATAAAAAGATATCTATCAAAGTAAATATAATCATATTCCACTATTTTGTTCAGCCACAAACAATATTTCATAAGATGGTTACAAAAATTGTGCTGCTATGGTCATATTAGGAGAATGGGAAGAAGAAAGTGGAATCTTTATGTATCAAAATAGAAAGTCACTGGATAATAACCAAGTTCAATAAATCAGGAGAAAGAAATATAATACCTAGTATTTAGCAATATAAAGAACTGTATTAACTCTTGAAAGTGGAGTTAGAAAATAAGAGGAGTTACTTGGGAGGCTGAGACAGAAGGAGCGCAGGTTCAAGGACAGTCTCAGCAAGAAGTGAGACTCTCATCAACCTACTGAAACCCTGTTTCCAAATAAAAATAAAACAGGTCTGGGGTATAGCTCAGAGGTAGAATGCCTCTGAGTTCAATCCCCAGTGCCACACACACACACACACACACACACACACACACACACACACAAACACACACAAGAAAATAAGAGGAGTGTGACATAGGGTTGCTAGTTTTGTTGCAAGTCTTTTATCAATATTTGCCTCTATTTTGAAAATATGTGCATATATTACTCAGATAAATTGTTTAGGGCTCAGGTAAGGGTAATACCATAATCATGTCTAATCCTCTGGTGAGAATAAATTTCATCTAATTTATCATTTATCAAATAAGCATTTATACTTGGAATCAAAATATCAAGCTGGGCACAGTGGCACAAATCTACAGTCCCAACTATGCCAGAGGTGGAGGCAGGAGGATCACTTGAGTCCAGGAGTTTGAGGCTAGCCTCAAAACTAAACAACATAACAACACAACAAAAAACTCAAAACTATCAACACTGCACAGTGTTTAGTGATTACAAAACAGATTTGCATATATTTAGTCTTGTGACTTAATTCTCACAACTCTGTGAGGTTGAAATCAAAAAGCAAATTTACAATGAGGCTGAGTCTCCAAGCATCAAGATTCCTTGCTGAGTGGATTTCTAACTCCAGTAATGGGTCCTAGCAATATGTTCACACAGTCATATAGTTTTGTAAATTATACCCCAAAATGTTATGATCACTCCAGTAACAAGAACAACTCCTCCTCCTCCTCCTCCTCCTCCCCCTCCTCTTTGTACTGGGAATTGAACCCAGAGGCAGTCTACCTCCAAGCTATACTCCCAGCCCATCTCATAAGATTGCTCCGAGGATTAAATTAGTAATATAGGAAAGGTGCCCCAAACCACTCTAGATAGGTTTGCTATTATGGGAACATCTCAGGTGTATTCCTGAGAGATGTTATCTGGTATTTATCTGGCTTCTAGGGAGGGGTATGTATTTCTTTACGAGTTAATCTAGTTTAAATATTGGGTACTTCTAATAAAATCTTATAATAAGCTGAAATTTGCCCCCTGCTAACTTCTCCACACCAATCATAATTATATTTCAAGACAGCGTTTGCAGGTAGCTACTCTGTCTCCCCTGAGCCTTCTTCTCTCCATGGTTAATTGTTCACCGTACATCGCTTAGGCCAACCTGTTAGCTTTCCCCCAGATGCACTCCAGTTTGCCAATATATCCTTCCAAATACAGGGCCCCAAATAAAACTCACAGGCCCATAAGGGTTCTGATCAGCATGGAGTTGAGTTCACATTTTTTTTTCCCTTGTGCTCCAGACTGTGAAAAACAACTGTGTCTCAGTGTGAAAACAGAAGAGAGAGGGGAGGAGATTTAGAAAACACAATCAAGGCCATCGAGGAGTTTCATTAGAAAAACATACTAAAAAAAATTCAATTTCAAAGCAATTTTTTTCCTGTTTTCCCTGAACTAAGATGAAAAACAGTGAGCAGCCTGGACCGATCGAAATGCAAAAGTCAAACAAGGTAGAAGGTTGGTGACGTTAGACCAATTCGCTTACTGTGAAATGCTACACTCGTAATGCTGGAGCCAGTGTGAAGGTCATGGACCACATCCCACAGTCCAAGAAAAGCGAAAGTGATTCCCACAGAAGGAGAAGAAGAGCTAAATAGAACTCTGACTAGTATCAGTGCCAATTTACAGCAAATTACTGAGAAACAGGAGGACACTGCTCCCTCCAGTGGGCACAGCCAGACCTTGCCTCCTGCCTGGCCCTGACTCTGACCCCCTCTGGTTAAAGGGAGCCCAAGCAAATAAACCCACTGGACAGAAAAAATCCATCTCCAAGGTGGGAGACTGACCACTTGCTCAAGCTGTGACAAGGGTGCAGAGAACACGCTCTTCTCTTACAATGGCCACCTTAGCTACTGCACAGCACACTTGAAATCCTAGATTCCTTTAGGGTTTTGGTAAAGAGCCCCTAAGGCTGGCTGATGGGAGCATAGACATTGATTATTTTATTCTTTCTACTTTGTGTATGCTTGAAAATTTTCATAATAAAATGTTTTGAAAATTCTCAAGCAATTATAACCTTTTTTTTGGTGGTACTGGGGATTGAACCCAGGGGCATTCTACCTCCGAGCTACACTCCCAGCTCTATTTTTTATTCTTTTATTCTTTTTTTTTTTTTTTTTTTTT
>PVJS01030647.1:0-23952 GCA_004027185.1 Glis glis | reverse complement strand
GGATTGAATCCAGGAACGTTCTACCTCTTAGCTACACCCCCAAACCTATCTTATTCTTTATTTTGAAACAGGTCTCACTAAGCTGCAGAGGGCCTCACTAAGTTGCTGAGGCTTGCTATAGACCTTCAATCCTCCTGTCTCAGCCTCCCAAGTACTGGGATTACAAGCGTGTGCCATCATGCCTGGTTAACATCTCTCTCTTGGATTTGTTGAGTCTTGACGTAAACTCCTCCTCTCTCACAACTCATTTCATCTTTGGACTCCTTTCCATGTTCTGACGTTTTTCAGCAGCTGATAATCAACTGGAATTGAGGGTGGGAGGGGTGTCTCATCAATGCTGAAGCAGAAGAATTCATGTATTCACTTTTCACTCCATCCATCAGTAGGAACGGTCTCTACACGGAAAGGAATTCAGGTTTAGAGAAGGGAGAGAGGTCAGCGTGGATAGAGCATAGGAGGAGAGGGAAGGAGGGAGGGGCTGTGGCCCAGACAGCAGACGATGGGAAGACCTATGCCAGTTAGCTGCCTGGGCAGTTAGCTCAGGCCCAGCCCAGGTCTTAAGATGGACGGGACGAGGGTGAGGCGTCATGTAGAGACACATGGGCCTTTCTTCCTGCCCTGATCACCGGTCACCTGAACCTTCATCTACCCTACAATAGCAGTAACACTTAGGTGATGCCCAAAGCATTGCTCCTAAAGCACAATTGGTATTTTTTACAGTATTTTCACGTGTGTGCATGCGTGTGTGTGTGTGTGTGTGTGTGTGTGTGTGTGTGTATGTGTGTGTGTATGTTTGGGTTTTGTTTTGTTTTGTTTGTTTGTTTGGGTGTTTTTTTTTCGGTACTAGGGATTGAACCCAAGGGCATTCTTCCTCTGAGCTACACCCCCAGCCCTTTTTATTTTTTATTTCCAAAAAGGGTCTTGCTATGTTGCTGAGGCTGACCTTGAACCTGAGATCCTCCTGTCTCAGTCTTCCAGGTACTGGGATTACAGGTGTATGCCACTGCACCCAGTTACTCCCAGCCCTATTTCATTTTTTATTTTGATACAGGGTCTTGTCAAGTTTTAGCCTCCCAAGAACTGGGCACAAGCATGCGAGTATTTTCACTACTGATGATAGATGAATGTATTACTAGGGCTCTGAGGCAGTAGAATCAACCAAGTTACATTAAAAAAAAGAAAAAGGATTCCTAGCTGGGCACAGTGGTGTGCTCCTGTAGTCTTACCACTCAGGGGGCTGAGGCAGGAGGATCAGTTGAGCCCAGAAGTTTTAGACTAGCCTAAGTAGCATAATGAGACCCTATCTCAAAAAAAAAAAAGAAAGAAAGAAAGAAAGAAAGAAAGAAAGAAAGAAAAGAAAAGAAAAAGAAAAAGAAAAAGAAAGAAAGAAGGAGGGAAGGAAGGAACGAAGGAAGGAAGGATTGATTGGTTGCAGAATCTGAGGCCTTATCCTTTGTTCCAGCCACCAGAGACAGCTGCCCGCCTGCAGTGTGTGCTCTTGAGTCCTTGGGGAGAGGGGTCTCCAAGCCCACCGTTGTCCGTTCTTGAAGGTTCCACCTAAAAAGCCCGAGTTTAAATCCAAGGGTGAGTAGAAGAGAAATCTAGAAGTCTGGAAGGGACAAAAAGAAAATGACCAGCCATAGTTTAAAACTGCCAAGTTTTAACTCCACTTTCGGAGCTCCAATGGAACCAAACCCCAGGTGCTGGGCTGACTCGCCCTGGCCTGAGGCGAGCTCCTGTTTCTGAAGAGAAGAGGTCGGCAGGAGCTCAGAGGTGCATCTGGGCTCCAGTCGGCTTTGACAAACAGTCCCCTATAACTTCTCCAACAAGACTTACGACCAGGTGGGCCATGGACTTAGGAGAAGGGGAAGAGGCCAAAGCAGAGGCGGACTCTGGGGTCTGACGAGGGAGGGACGGGCCTTCAGTGAACTCACAGAGTGACCAGCTCCAGTCACTGCTTTTCAGTAGGAAATAAAGAATCCAGAGCCGGGGGTAGTGCTACGTGCCAAAGGTCCCAGCATTTGGGAGGCTGAGACAGGAGGATTTCAGATTTGAGGCCAGCCTCATCGACTCAGTGAGACCCTGTTTCAAAATAAAATATGAAAAGGGCTGGGGGTGTAACTCAGAGGTAGAACATCCCTAGGTTCAATCCCCACTAACACACACACACACACACACACACACACACACACACACACTGAAAGAGAATGAGAAACAGAGAGATGCATGTGAGCGGGGACCTGGCATTTTTGCTCTCTGTTCCCCACCAAATAGTGAGACAAGACCTCACAGAGTGTGGCGGTCATTACAGGTCCTAACACTAAGGTGCACTAGAGCTCTGGAAGGCAACTACCCACGCTGGGTTTTCTGGGCAAGACCCAGTTTCAAATTGCTGGTCCCAATGTCTCCATAAATAGAAGCTAGCCGCTCGGCCCTGCATCCTACTTCAACCATGGGAGTGAAGCAGCCACTGCTGTGCGCGCAGCAGGGCGCCAGCCAGATCTGGGTCCGCATCAGGGACTTGCCCGCTCTGGGTCCACTCCACGTGAAGCAGCACGCGGTCTCCACCAGGTCCCCACGGTCCTTTTACCCTGCAGACATTCTTTTTCTGAATAACAGCAACTTCCACCACTTGACATTCGGTTTTTCCGTTGGTCTTCCCTCATTTTACTCTCGAGAGGCCGTAGATAATAGTGGTTCAAAGAGCGAGCCCGTGTAGGAACCTACTATAGATTAAGCATCCCAATCCAAATATCCGAAATCTGAAACTCTTCAAAATCCAGAACTTTTTGAGCACAGAAATGCTGTCCTATGAGAGAAATTCCACACTACGAAACTGTTTCGTGTACAAAATTATTTAAAATAATCTACAAAACACTTCCCGGCTATGTGTATAAGGACTATATGAAGCATAAACAAGTTTTGTGTAAACTTGGGCCCCATCCCCACTATATGTTATTATTTATATGCAAACATTTAATTTAATTTATTTTTTGGCAGTACTGGGGGTTGAACCCAGGGGCATTCTACCTCTGAGCTACACCCCCAGCCCCATTTTATTCTTTTATTTTGAAACAAGGTCTCACTAAGTTGCTGAGGCTTGCCACAAACCTGCGATCCTCCTGTTTCAGCCTCCCAAGTCCTGGGATTATAAGCGTGAGCCACCATGCTTGGCTAATGCAAACATTTTAAAACTGAAAAAACAAAAACAAACAGCAACTCTGAAACACTTCTAGCTCCAAGCATTGTGGATAAGGGATACTCAACCTGTATTCCTGTCTTCCTGACCCCAGCTTCTTTTTTTTTTTTTTTTTTGCTGTACCGGGGATTGAGCCCGGGGGCGTTCTACCTCCGCGCTATTTTTTTATACTTTTATTTTGAAACCGGGTCTCACAAAGTTGCGGAGGGCCTCACTAAGTAGAGAGAGAGAGAGAGAGAGAGAGAGAGAGAGAGAGAGAACTGAGGCTGGCCGCAAACCCGGATCCTCCGGTCTCTGCCTCCCAAAGTACTGGGATTACAAGCGTGCGCCACCACACCCGGCTGACCCCAGCTTCTTAAGAAAGGGCCTATGTCTTACAATTCTGTACCTCACTGGGCACAGTGACACATGGCTATAATTCCAATACTTGGGGAGGTTGAGACAGGGAGATCACAGGTTGGAGACTGGTGCCAACAATTTAGCGAGACCTCAGCAACTTAGTGAGACCCTGTTTCAAAATAAAGAATTAAAAAAAAAAAATAGGACTGGAGGTGTAGCTCGGAAGTAGAATGCCCCTGGGTTCAATCCCCACTACCAAATAAAATAAAATAAAATGCCAGGCGTGGATTCTTAAAAACAAAACAAAACACACACACATGCACAAACCAATTCAGTACCACCCTGGTGTCTCCTACACAGTAGACATTTTAATAATGGCTTGTGCACAGTAGGCATTTTAATAGTCATGCAACAATGATCAACTCCAAGGGAGTCTATCTCTAGATGAAAGGAGGGAAACAAAGGCCAGGACTCAAGGGGCAGGTGATGCTGAGCCCTAAAGACTACAGGTGTGTCCAGGGTCCAGCATGCTCAGCACACCCTTCCTCAGGGCCATTTCTTGCTCCAGCCCATGGCGTATGATGTTACCCTCATGTTCGCCTCCCACCAACTCCCATTTCCCTCCAACATTGTGCAGGGCATTTTCCAGCAGTGTTTCCACTCAGGACTACCTAGCTTCCACAATGTCTCCTACACATTCCTGCACCTGCTCGCTCCTGCCCCCACTTTCTTTTCTTTTTTTTCTTGTGGTACTGGGGACTGATCCCAGGGGCGTTCTACCTCTGAGCTACACCCCCAGCCCTTTTTTTAAAAATTTGAAACAGGGTCTTGCTAAGTAGCTGAGGCTGGCCTCAAGCCTGCGATCCTCCTGTCTCAGCCTCCTAAGTACTGGGATTAAAGGCGTGCATCATCACACCCAGCTCTGCCCCTACTTAAAAGATGCAAAACTCCTGTTTTCTTCCCCCAGCGACTGAGGCTTGCTGCAGCTGATTCTCCCCAGGGATGAATTTCTTCGACAAGGAAAACACAATAAATTTGAGGGTGGGATAGAGAATCAGAGTAGGGAAGTGTATAAAAGTCCCAATTATCTTACTTTTTCAGAATGCCTAAAAATCACAGGCAGTCTATTATGAGCCTGTTGCCCCCAGGGATCCTCTTGAGGACCCCCTGTCGATGTGTCCATTTCCACCTCTTGAGAGGAGATGGAGGTGTAGAGAGGTCATCTCTCCCAGCAAGCCCCTTGGCCCTGCACCCAGGCAATGGTATTTGGGGTCTTTCTGACCTGGGCATGAATTCTGCCATTGCTAACAATGTGAACTTGTGTTTGGGTTTGTGTCTGGAATGTCCCCCAAAGGCTCATGTGTTGAAAGCGTATCCCCAGTACAGCAAGGTTCAGAGATAGGGCGTGGCTGGAGGAAGCAGGTCATGGGGTGGGGGGCTCCTAGTCCCCTCCTCTCACTCTCTGCTCCCAGGCCACCATGAAGTGAGAGCAGCATCCCTCCACTAAGCCTTGTCACCACAGTTTCAGCCTTGGAGACGGCCGACTATGGACTGAACCCTGCAAACTGTGAGCCCGAATAAACCTGTCCTACTCCGGGGTTTTCTCATAAGGTTATTTTGGTCACAGCAATGAGAAAAGCTACCTAAAACACCTTGAAACACGAATTTAAACCCGTTAAGCCTCAGTTTTTGTCACATGAAAATGAGAAATAACATTTAGCTCACAAGGTTCTATTTATTTATTTATTTATTTATTTATTTTATGGTACTGGGGATTGAGCCCAGGGGCATTCTACCTCCAAGCTATACCCCAGCCCTATTTTTTATTTTTATTTTTATTTTGAAACAGGATCTCACTAGGTTGATGAGAGTCTCACTACTTGCTGAGGCTGTCCTTGAACCTGCGATCCTCCTGTCTCAGCCTCCCAAGTACTGGGATTATAAGCATGCGCCACCACTCCCGGCTTCTGCTCACAAGGTTTTAAGTGAGATAATGAACATAAGATAGCTGGTCTGTGCCTAGACATTGCAGATATCTGATATCATAGAAATCAGCAGGGAAGACTTTGCTTTCTAGACACCATACCATGCCCAGAAAAGGTTTCAAAGATTATAGTATTAGCTAACAAAAAGAAGGAGGAGGAGGATGCCTGTAATCTCAATACTTAGGAGGCTGAAACAGGAGGTTCATGGCCAGCCTCAGCAACTTAGTGAGGCCTTCTGCAACTTAGACCCTGTCTCAAAATAAAAAATAAGATAGGGCTGGTGGTATAGCTTGGGGGTAGAATGCCCCTGGATTCAATCCCTAGTACCACACACACACACAAAAAGTTAGCAGTCAGTTGGGCGTGGTGGCACAGGCCTGTGATCCCAGTACCTGAGAGGCTGAAACAGGAGGATCATAGGTTTGAAGCCAGCCTCAGTAACCTAGCAAGGCCCTATTTCAAACTAAAAAAATGAAAAGGGCCGAGGGTATAGCTCAGAGGTAGAATGCCTCTGAGTTCAATCACTAGTACCAAAAAAAAAAAAAAAGAAAAGGTAAAGGAAAAAGAAGAGAGTAGTTAGCAGTCTATTTGGTTGAGATAATGATAACAGTAAGTTAGCCTCTGTTCTACGGATAGAAGGTGGTTGGCTGGTTAGCTGCCAGAGTGTGTAGTAAGTGGTATAATAGAGCCCCTGAGAAGGAGGAGAGAGCTCTCAGTACAGGAAGCCACATACAGTGACATTTAAGTGGATTTTTATGCATGAGAACAAGTCTAATAAGGAAGGGCAAAGACACCTTGGGCAGAGGGGCTGGCACTTGAAGTGATTCCCTCAGGTTGGGGTGGGCTGCACCGGGGGCCGGGCATGGTGGTGCATGCCTGTAATCTCAGCACTTGGGAGTCTGAGACAGGAGGATCGCAGGTTGGCGGCCAGCCTCAGCAACTTAGCAAGACCCTACGCAACTTAGGCCCTGTTTCAAAATAAAAGAATAAAATAGGACTAGGGGTATGGCTCAGAGGTAGAATGCCTCTGGGCTTCCATCCCCAGTAAAACACACACACACACACACGCACACACACACACGCACACACACAGGGAAGTGATGGGACGTGAGATGAGGAGGCAGGAGACCCAGCCGCAGGGCGAAGGGCTTGAGTAGTGGGACTTGAGCTCAGCGTTCTCAGCGGTTTCCAGCAGGGGGAGGGGAGACGGGAGGAGACAGGACCAGAACCCTCAGGTGGAAGCTGGTGCAGGGGACAATCGGGAGCCACTCCAAACAGGAAAACCACGCAGGTCAACGGCAGGATTGCAAAGCAGTGCCGTCCTCCAGGCGGAAGGTCAAGTCCAAAGTCACCACAGTCAGACTGTGAGCGGGGTCCCGCGCCCCGACTCTCTCCCGCTCCGTGCAGGAGGCAGTACTAACCCTATCTCTGCCTGCAGCTGCCTTCCAAGCCCAGAGATAGAGGTGAGTAATCCAAAGGAAAGGCCCCAAACCAAAAGGAGTATTTATTTTAAGTCGTTTGACGTCTATAGGAAAGGGAAATAAATGACCGAGGTCTGAACGGGGGAACCGTGACATTCACAGCGCCCGGCCATTGTGTCAAGAGAAAAATTCCTCAAGATTGTGTTTGTCCAAGAAATCAGACAGTTTATGGTGTCGGGGTCAAAACACTCAAGGATTGGAAGCCAGCATTTCCTGGGCTGAACCCAGTTACTAAATAAAATGGGAAGGAAAGAGCAATCCGATGTCATGCATTGTAGTCGGGCGGGTGGAGTCAGTGGCCAGGGCTCGAGCCTGCAGAAACCCCCGCCCCAGTGCTCAGTGACACAGCGGACCTGGCGCCTTGGGACACCAGGGAGGCTGTGAGCCGAGCCAGGTCTTGTAGACCAGCCTGTCCCAGAGATCAAACGAAACCCACCTCCTCTTGCTTATTTGGGAAAGTCTTCCCAGGTGTTCAGCAAGGAAGGAGTAACAGAAGGAGCATGGCAGCCCCACTTCATCCTGATGGGAAATGTTGTGAGGGGTGGAGGGGATTGTATCACCTATGGAAGAAGAGGACGAACAAGGAAAGAGTAGGGAGGGAAAGTAGAAGAGATGGAGGAACGAGGAGATGCCCCCGGGATGGGGCAGCCTGTTCACCTCCTTGCACTTCTCCTCGCCCTCATACCCCACGGTGAGCTCAGGGCTGAGTGCTGGCAATCATGCATCGGCTGCAGCGGTCTTACCAGGACCACCCTGGCCCAAACACTGTGGGGACAAGCAGGACCGCGATGCAGAGAGAGCGCCCGACACTGCAGTGCTCAGGGTCTGTGCCCCATGTCACTGAGGGTCACCTGTTTGAAGTAAGTTAGAATCCAGCCACCTGCTGCCTTGGGGAGAGAAACACGCCAGCCTCCCCCCAACTCTGGGGCCAAGCTGTACGAGTCTGGGGTGTCCCAGTGGCCCTAGAGGTGACCACACCTCCGTGGCCTTGGAGAAGTACGCTGCCTGAAGTTGGGTTGCTGATAGACTGCAAGGGATTTGCAGCTGGGAGAGTCTTGAGGATTTAAGTCCTTTGGGGGAGGCATGTGTTTCGAGAGGCCAAAGAGGTTCCCTCAAGCCTCTGGGAGGCTCGAGCTCCGAGCTCAGTGCTCAGGGTTCAGGCTATGACAAGTTCAGAGGGAGGTGTGAAAGTTTTTGTTAAAGGCGCAAAAACCTCTCAGAAACAAACAAAAATGGAAAAACCCCAGCTAGGGCCTGCAAACTATTAACGGTATCTCTTCATTTAAAAAAAAAAAACAGCAGATGGACTTAGTTTTTTAAATTTTTTAAAAATTTATTTTATTTTTGTGGTACTGGGGATTGAACCCAGAGGCATTCTACCTCTGAGCTACAATCCCCAGCCCTATTTTATTCTTTATTTTGAAACAGGGTCTCGCTATGTTGCTGAGGGCCTGAGTTGCTGAGGCTGGCCTTGAACCTGCAATCCTCCTGTCTCAGCCTCCCAAATACTGGGATTACATGCGTGCACCCCCACACCGGCTTCTTTAAGTTCTTTTAAAGGCCATTTTCCTGAGTGACCCCCTGAGAACAGAATCAGGAGTTTTGTGTAGTGTAGTCTGATTCTTCCTTCTTAGCCAGGAGCGCTGAAAGTCACCCACACTGCACAGCAGAAAGTAGCTGTGCTGTGAGCCGCACTGGTGCCATCAAAGCGTCTGCGGGGCTGTGAAAATGTTCAGCTTCGGCAGGCAGGCCAGGGGGGGCCGTTGTTCTGAATCCTGCATCAGGAAACGCTGGATCCAGCAGCTGGCTTTCATTGTGGGTGGTCTCAGAGCTTACTGAGGCTCAGGTCTGCCCTAAGTCAAACTGGGAGACAGCCCTCAGCCCTTCCTTTCCATGCTTTCTGACTCTCTGCTTCCTACTCCTAATTTTTTTTTTCAGCCTAGAAAGGAGTTATAAACTAGATCATATGAAGACATTAGAGACTAAGCAGGGCGCAGCGGCGCTCGCCTGTAATCCCGGTACTTGGGAGGCTGAGGGAGGAGGATTGCAGGTTTGAAGCCAGCCTCAGCAACTTAGCAAGACCCTCAGCAACTTAGTGAGACCCAGTTTTAAAATAAAAATAAATAAATAAAATGGGCTGGAGATTTAGCTCACGAGAGAGAGAGAGAGAGAGAGAGAGAGAAAGAGAGAGAGAGAAAGAGAGAGAGAGAGAGAGAGCATGGTGGCGCACACTTGTAATCCCAGTATTTAGGAGGCTGAGACAGGAAGATCACAGGTTCATGGCCAGCCTCAGCTACTTAAATTTTTTTTTTTTTTGGCGGTACCGGGGATTGAACCCAGGGGCGTTCTACCTCTGAGCTATACCCCCAGCCCTATTTTTTGTACTTTATTTTGAAACCGGGTCTCACGAAGTTGTGGAGGGCCTCACTGAGTAGCTGAGACTGGCCGCGAACCTGGATCCTCCGGTCTCAGCTTCCCAAGTACTGGGATTACAAGTGTGCGCCACCACGCCCGGCAGCCTCAGCTACTTAGCGAGGCCCTCCATAACTTAGTGAGACCCTGTTTCAAAATAAAGAATAAAAAATAGGGCTGGGGGTGTAGCCCAGAGGTAGAGTGCCTTGGTACCGCCGAGAGAGAGAGAGAGAGAGAGAGAGAGAGAGAGAGACAGAGAGACAGACAGAGAGAGAGAGACAGAGAGAGAGACAGAGAGAATATTTTAATTAGTTTAGTTAAAAAGTAACCTAGCCATCCCTCCTGGAGGTATCTGCATTTACAGAGTGGAAGAATTCAGGGCTGCGGGAGGTAAGCTGTGACTGTGAAGGCCCTTAGGCTAAGACCAGAATGGGGGACCCTGGAGATGGGGAGGCCTTCAGGTGCAGCTCATAGTCCACCAGGTTGGCCCTGAGGGTCGTTTTGGTAAGGAGGAACTTCAGAGCGTAAGAGGAGGCATAGTGGGGGGTTTGGGGTGAGAAGCAGAGATTTTCTTATCCACACACCCTGGGAGCCCCGCAAAGGCGAGAGGTTAGATGTGCTCCTCCACCCTGGCCGCTCCGCTCCCTCCGCAGAGTGGAAGCTCTCCTGATTTAAAGAGCTAGAACCTCATCATAGCCACTGCAGTGGACCTGCAGAACGGGCCCTGAGAACAGGAGGATCACAGGAGACTGAGGGGGGAGCAGGGATGGGTTAATGTGCTTAAGTTTCCTTCCTTTAGAAATGGTCTGAAAATGTTTGCCAGATCATTTCCAGAAGTCACTGGATTGGAACCATTCTTTGCTTCTTGTATTTGGTGTAAGTTTTTGTTTATTTATTTTATGGTACTGGGGATTGAACCCAGGAGTTTTCGACCCCTGAGCTACACCCCCAGCCCTTTATATTTTTTGCTTGGAAACAAGAGTCTTGCTAGGTTGCGGAGAGTCTCACTAAGTTGTTGAGGCTGGCCTCAGACCTGCAATCCTCCTTCTCAGCCTCCCAAGTACTGGGATTACAGCCTCCCATGCATGACCACGCCTGGCTGTTGTCATTTTTTTTAACATTTTTTAAATTAGTTAGTTTATTTTGTGGTACTGGGGCCTGGCACACTCTAAGCAAGCTCTCTACCACTGAACTACACCACGCCATTGTCTCTTTCTTTTGTATCTATGTATGTATGTATGTATGCATGCATGTATGTATTTGCAGTGCTGGGGATGGAACCCATGACCTGGTAAATGTTAGGCAAGCACTCTACTACTGAGCTACACCCTAGGCCCTGGAAGCATTCTCTTTGGAGCAGGGGAGCGGCTTTCTTCCATACCTAGTTCATGCCTGAGAAAGAGACAGAGATAAATAGTGATGGTGCTGTCAAGCCCTGTGCATGGCATGGACAAAGTACAGTCCGGGACCCAGGGAGGTCCTGTGTATGCTTAGTCTAGGGATGCCAAAGTGGCCCTGGCAACATCCCAGGTAGGTGCAGGTGGCACTGAGAGAAAGTGGGCCCGTCCTGTCGAACGTGTCCACGGCAGGCACCACGTTTGGAACCTCACATTTGGCAAATAAGTAAAGGGAAAAAATTGGTCCTAATTATTTTCCAGGGTTTCCACGCTCTCTGACGTGTTAGATTCCTGTTAGCATTAACCAGAGTTAAACATTTGTTTAATCCTGTCGTGGGGAGACAGGCTCTAAAACACTTATCCTGACCAGGTTGCGGCTGCCGAGCTGACGCTGACACTCTCTGCATAGTTGTGTCTCTGTTGCCTTTTCATTTTGTTTTGTTTTAGGGTAGTTTTACAGCTTTCTTTTGAAAGTCTGCTGAGCAAAGAAAAGGAACAAAGCAGGTTGCAATGACCTCGACTTCTGAGAAGTCCTCTCATCCCCTCCGTGGAGCACTTTGTTTGTAAAAGCCGTTTTGTCATAAAGACCAAGTTTTGGCAGTTTGGATTTCAGCCTTTGAGTTTTTCTTCTCCTCGTGCATAATTTCAAATTGTACTGTGGGGTCCTGTGGCCTGGAACGCGGTGAATACGGCTCAATGGCGCCCCCTGAAGGCCAACAGGGAGGGGTGCAGAACAAGAGGACAGCGAGGTGCCTTAAACCCTCCCTGACCTACCCGTACTAGTCAGTTTCTAGGCCCCACCGCAGGGCCAGCCTGTAGCAAAACCAAGTAGCTGTGCTGCTAGCCCAGTTTCGACACCACCAAGCTGTTTATACCTGTGCCCACGTGGCTGAGTAGAGACTGGGCTTCGGTATAAAACAGGCATTGGATTTCATTTCACACAGTTGATTTCTCTTTTTGTACAGTATAGAATGCAGAGTACAGTCGTCCTTTGGTATCCTGTTGGATTGGTTCAGGAGCCTCCTGCAGATGCCAAACTGTACATGCTTAAGTCCCTTACATAAAAATGTGGTATAGTATGTGGGAAAATAGGAACTCTTATACACTGTTGGTGGGGTTGTAAATTGTACAACCACTATGGAGATCAGAATGGAAGTTTCTCAAAAGACTAGGAATGGAGCTGGGCGTGGTGGCCACTCCTGTAATCCCAGAATTTGGGGGGCTGAGACAGGAGGATCGCAGGTTTAATGCCAGTTTGAGGAATTATGAGACACTGTTTCTAAATAAGAAATAAAAATGGCCAGGGGTGTAGCTCAGAGGTAGAATGCCCCTGGGTTCAATCCCTAGCACCATACACACACACACACACACACACACACACACACACACACACACAAAGAGACTAGAAATGAAAATTAAAATCAGAATACTATAGTGATACATGCATACCCATGTTTATAGCAGCACAATTCACAATAGCCAAACTATGTAACCAACCTAGGTAACTGTCAACAAATGAATGGATAAAGAAAATGTGGTCTATACACACGATGGAGTTTTACTCAGCCATAAAGAACAAAATTGTGCAATTTGCAGGAAAATGGATGTAACTAGAAAATATTATGCTAAGTGAGATCAGCCACTCTCAGAAAGTCAAAGGTCGTATGTTTTCTCTCATATGCAGAAGCTAGAGAGAAAATAGGAAACAAAAGGGACTTGAGATAAATGAAGAATCAGACCAGTAGAACAGCGGAAGGGGATTGGGAGTGGGAAGTGGGGAGGGGAAAAGAAGATCAAGGAAGGAAACAGTTCAAATAATGTAATGTCCATGTATGAACACATCACTACTCTCACTAGCATGTATGGAGAGGGAGGAGAGAGAGTGGGGGTGCAGAGGGAAACACACCAGTGTGTGTGCATGTATGAATGTATCACTTTGAATCTCATTACGATGTATAATTACAATGACCAATAAAAGCATGAAAATAAAAATAGAATGTATTTGTGTATAACTTATAAACATCCTGTACTTTTTTCTTCTTTCTTTCTTTCCTTCCTTCCTTCCTTCTCTCTCTTTCTTCTCTTTCTTCCTTTCTTCTTTCCTTCCTTCCTTCCTTCCTTCCTTCCTTCTTCTTTCTTTCTTTCTTTCTTTCTTTCTTTCTTTCTTTCTTTCTACTAGGTATTGAACCCAGAAGCATTCTATCTCCAGGCTACATCCCAAGCCCTATTTTATTTATTTATTTTTTGTTTTGAAACAGGGTCTCACTAAGTTGCTGAGGGCCTCACTAAGTTGCTGAGGCTGGCTTTGAACCTGTGATTCCCCTGTCTTAGCCTCCCAAGTACTGGGATTACAGGTGTGCGCCACCAGGCCCAACTCATCCTATATTCTTCAAATCATCATTAGATTATTTATACCTAGTACACAGTAAATGCTATGTAAATAGTTTTATACTGCATTGTTTAGGAATAATGATAAGAAACAGTTTGCATATGTTTAATATAGATGCAACTATTGTAGGACTAACTACATAGTACCAAGCCATGACTGGTTGACGCTGAGAATGCAGAAGCAGGGGATATGGAGGGTAGACTGTAATACTTTTTTGACTGTTCACTATTTTACACTCTCTGTTCTAAGTTTTCACCAAGTGTTAAACCATTTAATCCTCACAAACCCCTCTGATTTATATGCTATTATTATCCACTTTGTGAAAATGAGAAAACAGAGGCCCAGAGTGAGTCAGGATGCTCCACAGCTGGCAGTCGGCGAGGCCAGGTTTGAGCCTAGGTGGTGTGGCCCGGAGCCTGGACCCGACCACACAGCACACTGCTCCCATGCCACCGCTGGACCACCATGAAGACTAGAAAGAGAAATCTCAACTGCTGGCCCTGGGCCCGGCACAGAATAAGTGCTCAATAAATAGGAGCTCTCGTTAGGTTCCCCTTCTTGGTAAACCACATTCATAAAATTTACCAAAAATGCAGGGAATCAGTTACAAGAGATGATTAAGAGGAGCTTCCTACACGGAACAAAATCAATGAACATCTGTGTGGTAGGCTTCTTTCATTTATCGTAATATCCTCCACGTTCATCTGTGTTGTAACATAGGGCAGGATTTCCTTTTTAAAGAATGAATCATAGCCAGGCGTGGTGGTGCATGCCTGTAATCTCAGTACATGGGAGGCTGAGACAGGAGGATCGCAGGTTCAAGGACAGCCTCAGCAATTTAGTGAGGCTCTCATCAACTTAGACCCTGTTTTCAAAGAAAAAATAAAATGGGGCCGGGGGTGTAGCCCAAAGGTAGAATACCCCTGGGTTCCATCCCTGGTACCACAAAAAAAAAAAAAAAGAAAAGAAAAGAAAAGAAAAGAAAGAAAGAAAGAAAGCAAAGAAAAAAAGAATGGATCCCAGTCCGTCGCATGCATAGTCCACACTTTCTTCATCCCCCCATCGGTCAAGATCTTAGCTAGTGTCAGCAGCGCTGTAATGAACATGAGAGTGCTCATATTTCTTCAAGATCCTGATTTCAACTCTTTTAGATAAAGACCCAGAAGTGGAACCGTGGGGTCCTGTGGTAGTTTTCGTTTTAATAGTTTTGGGGACCCCCATCCTGTTTTCCACAGCAGCTGCACTGTTTTGCAGTCCTACCAACTGCACTAGGATTCCGGTTTCTCCGTATCTTCTACAGTTGTTGGTTTTCTTTCTTTCTTTTTCTTTTTGATAACAGCCATTCTGACAGGTGTGATGTGATATCTTAGTGTGAATGTGTGTGTGTGTGTGTGTGTGTGTGTGTGTAACTAATAAATGTGAAATGCCACATTAATGAGTTAAGAAACCAATACATAGTATTTGGACAATTGGTATACCATATAAAAATTACCTGTAAGTAAAAAAAAATCAACTCTCACTCGAAGTTCTTAATAGTCTTTTCTTTTTTTAATTCTTAGTATTCTTATCGTTGGCATTAACCTGTGGCCACAGGAGACAATTTCAGTTCAGGAACCTTCTCTGCATACTATATTTTAAAGAAAAGAGTCAATGAATTTGGAGTTGGAGGGGCGGCGAGGCAAGAAGCTGTCTTCTATGGGGAGAGCAGTCTTGAAACACACCTTCCAAGGGAGGCCAAACTTAGAGGGCATTTCTCCTCGGAAAGAGAGGTGCCGAACCCCTCGGTACGCACTGAGGGACGCGAGCTGGGTTTCCAGGGTCGGGGGCAGCTGGAGAACGGTGTGGTCTGCGCTGCAGAGACCCCTTCTGGCCAATGTTGGTGGTGCAACGCGGAGACCTGCGGACTTCCCCCGGGGAGGGATGCCAGGAAAGAGACCCGCCTCAAACGCCACGCCTGGGCCTGGCAGCCCCTCTAGTCTCCCCTGTCCTGGACCACCGCGGCCTTCAGCGAGCTCTTCCCGGGCTCCTGCCGGGCGCAGGCACTGGGCTGGGACCTGCTGGGGACGCAGATGGGTAGGCACCGTCCCTTGCCGGGAGGCGCTCAAACCTGGCTGCAGGAGGGACACTACAAGCTGCAGGGCAGTGATGCTCGGCCCAGGAGCACTCAGAACCTTGGGGCGCCTGCACGGTGGTGGTGGTGGTGGTGGTGAGGAACAGGGGGCTTTTGGGGGGCACGCAGTGGGAGGCTGGAGTGCAATGGAAAGGGCCATGCCTGCCCCGCTGTGGGTTTGTGATTCGCTGTATGGGCAATGCGCATTGCTGCCTCTTTTCATTTTTAGAGAAAAAGTCGAGAGAGATGGGACTCCTCCAGGACGTGCATCCATGGCCCAAGGCTGGGGCTGTAATGACCCAGGGAGCCAGGCACACCTTCCCGTAGCCTCAGATTTTCTAAATATCATTCATCGCCTCTCTCCTGAGCGCAAAAGGATGCAGTAGGACCACATGGCTGTCTGGGGGGGGGGGCTTATTAATTTCTAATTAATTGAAAGTGCATAATTGGCCACAAAGAAAAATCTCCACCACCATCCATGGAATCCAATTCAGAGCTGGTTTACAATAAAACAAACAAACATATTAAGAAAGGCATTACTAAATTCCCCCATCTGAATACATAATGTGAGCCGGGTGTGGTGGCACATGCTTGTAATCCTATTTTGGAGGTTGAGACAGGCCGATCACAGGTTCCCAGCTAGCCTCAGCTACTTAGTGAGACCCTATTTCAAAATAAAGAATAATAAATAGGCTTGAGGGTGTAGCTCAGAGGTAGAATGCCCCTGGGTTCAATCCCCAGTTCCTCAATTAAAACATAAAAAAACATAAGGTGTTGAAGGCAGGTAAATGGTGCCAACCCAGCCATGCCAGGTGACCCTTGTGACAGAGGCTGTGACAGCTGAGCCAGGAAAGAAACGACAAGGTTCCAGGCCCACACCTTTATTTAGCATTTTTGTGACTGTGTGTGTGTGTGTGTGTGGTACTGGGGATTGAACCTGAGGCCTTCTACCTCTGAGTTACATCCCTAGCCCTATTTTTAATTTTTATTTTGAAACAGGGTCTTACTAGGTTGATGAGCATCTCATTTTTTGCCGAGGCTGTCCTCGAACCTGTAATCCTCCTGTCTCAGCTTCCCAAGTACTGGGATTACAGGCGTGCACTACCATACCCAGCTTTGTGTCTTTTTAAATATCCGTAAAAACGATGGTCCCCAAATGGAATCAGGAGCCTGGCCACAGAGGACGCTGGTGGGTCCCTGGCCCTGTGGGGACATCTGAGGGCTGTCATGGCTACTCTGGGCTCTGAGCTCAGCCTCCTGCACCTGGTCGGCCTGAGTACAGGGAAGATCCAACAGCCCAGGAAACCAGGAAACCTCCTGGAGCCCCGGGAACCACTCAAAGTCAGGGTCCTCACTGAAGCCACCCCTCACCCCCTTGAACACTTCATGTTCTCACAAGCTCAGCGGGGGCAGGAGGAGCTGATGGCCTCACAGCTCCTGTTACCAAGCAGGGGCTCCAAGTCAGGAAATATGACCCCCCCTGGGTCCCCACTCCCCAGCCCTCTCATAACCCTGACTGCACAGGGGCAGACAGCCTAGCGCTGCTGAAAGCCTCTTTCTGAGAAAGAGCAGGAAACGGAGCTCCCTGGGGTGCTGGAGGGGTCCAGCTGCAAAGGGTCGTGCAGGCTGGGAACAGGTAGCGTGTCCACTTGTTAGGAGTGGAGTGGGGGGAGGTAAGGGGAGAGGTAGAAAGGTGTGGAGAAGTATATAAGCAGCCCAGGGAGCACATGGGAAAGATAATTCCTGATAGCTTTATTTTTCCTCCTGGTAACTGGAAATAAGAAGAACTCTAAGAATCCAGGGCTTACAGTTGTAAAGAAATATTAAAAGGAAGCTGGAAGGAGAGAGGGAAGGAGGTTTGAACTAGGCAGGAAGGGCAGTGGAAGAAGGACCTGACCAAAACCAAGTGCAAGATTGATGGGAGCTGGGCACACCTGTGATCCCAGTCCTTGGGAAGCTGAGAAGGGGGATGGCAGGTTCAAGGACAGCCTCAGCAATTTAGCAAGACCCTCAGCAACTTAGTGAGACCTGGTTTCAAAAATAAAAAAATAAAATATGGCTAGAGAGGTAGTTAAAAACTAGAATAAAAAAAGAGTTGATGAGAAGCTCCAAGTGCTGAGTTAGGAGATCCAAAACTTTAGTTATGCTGGGCGTGGTGGAGCACGCTTGTAATCCCAGTACTTGGGAGGCTGAGACCGGAGGATCCAGGTTTGCGGCCAGCCTCAGCTACTTAGTGAGGCCCTTTGCAACTTAGTGAGACCCTGTTTCACAATAAAGAATAAAAAAACAGGGCTGGGGGTATAGCTTGGAGGTAGAATGCCCCTGGGTTCAATCCCCAGTACTGCAAAAAAAAAAAAAAACCCAAAACTTTAGTTATAAAAATTGTAGTCTTTTTTTAATTTTTAAAAAACATAGAAAAAAAGTCAACATGGTTGTGTGATTCCTGTTATCACTACTGTGCTCCTCAAGGTGTAAGATCAAAGGGAATGACTTGAAGCACAGAAACAGACTTGGGGGATCATTGGACATGTGTGAAATTTATTCATTATATATATATGTATATATATATATATATATACACACACACACACAAATATATATATATGTAATATATATATATATATATATCTGTAGTGCAACGAAAATGCAAAAACACATATATAAGCAATGCAATATATATACGCAATGCAAATATACATATATGTACTTATATTTGCATCTCACTACTCTAAATATACAGTGTGAACAAAGTTAGTGCCAACACAGCCCCTCTAGTGCAGATAGTCCAGTGAAGAAGACAGTGGCACAGGGAGCCAAGGATGCTGTTGATGAAGTGTGGTCCAGCTCATCAACCACAGGGTATAGCACACAGGGGAAGCGAATCGGGACTTGGAAAGAGGCTGGTAGCCAAGAAGGAAGTGGAGAGGCCCAGGGGCCGGAGGTGTCTGTGAGATCGAAGGTCACTTGGTATGAGGAGAGCTCATAAGAACAGTGAAGCTGGGCAAGGTGGTGCATCCTGTAATCCCAGTACTTGGGAGGCTGAGACAGGAGGATTGCCTCAGCAACCAGCCAGCCTCAACAACCTAGCGAGAATCTCAGCAACCTAGTAAGACCCTGTTTCAAAACAAAAAATAAATAAAAAGGGCTGAGGGTGTAGCTTGGAGAGAGAATTCCCCTGGGTTCAATTCCAAGCTCCACAAAACAAAACAACAGTGGAAGAGCAAGAGGCCCTTCAGGGAACAGAATACTGGCTGCAGGGGAAGGCACTCTCAGTGATGCCCAGGTCCAGGCTGAGTGCCGAGGCTAGAGCGGAGAGGAGATGCAGGTCGTTGGAGCAGGAGGTCAACACTGGGGCGCTGAGCTGTTAGGATGAGCCATGTGCCTAGACATGGAGCTCTGCTAGGGTGATGATGGCCCATGAGATAAGAAGATTCTGAAACCAGTCCAAATTCTCAGCTGGCTAGAAGAAAAGCAAGGAAGGGTCTCTCATCAGATAACTATGGGCCACAAAGGAAGGTGAACTTTTATTTTAAAATACTGGAAATCTGGAAGGAGCAGTAGGTCCTGGGAGAGTGTTCTACCTGGGGCTCTAATACACTGAGATCAGAAAATGAGTCTCCACCAGAGGAAGTCTACAGAGAGAGAGCACATCTCCATTAGGGCATTTAAGCAGGGGGAGGGTTATTACACAGGGTTTTCCAGGGAAACAGAACTAATGTGTGTGTGTGTGGGGGGAGGACTACAATTTTAGGGAATCGACTCATGGGTTTGTGGGAGTTGGCAGGTCTGAAATCTTCAAGGCAGGCCCTCAGGCTGCAGACCTGGAGAAGAGCTGATGTTGCAGTCTTGAGTCCTGCGCCTCTGGGGACCTCAGTCTTGTCTCTGCAGGCCAGGCCTTTGATGGATTGACGGTTTCCACCCGCCCCCAACACATTATGAAGGCTGATATGCTTTACTCAAAGTTTGCTGACTTCAGTGTTAATCACATCTAAAAAATAACCTTCACAGCAACACCTAGACTGAAGTTGGACCCTAAAACTGCATCACAGCCTAGCCAAGTTGACACATGAAATCAGCCACTGCAAGTGACCTTCACCGTAGTAGAGGATAATGAAAAGTGTGACTGAAGATCCTGGGTTAGTCAGCGTCCTGTCACTGTGACAAAATACCTGAGATAATTAACTTACAGGAGGAAAGATTTATTTTGGTTTCAGTCTGTGGTTGGTTGGCCCTTTACTTCTGGGCCCGTGTTGGCAGAGCATCGTGGCGGGGAATACCTAGCAGAGCAAAGCTGCTCACCTCGTGGCAGCTGAGAAGCAGAGGAAGATAGGGAGGGGCTGGGGTCCCGATATCTGCTTGAAGGCCACGCCCCAATGACCTAACTTCCTCCCACTAGGCCCCACCTCCTAAAGGTTCCACTACTCCCCAACAGCACCAGGGGCTGGGGACCAAGCCTTTAACAATCGTACTGTTGGAAGACATTAAGACCCAAACCATAGCAAGTCCTGAGGCTACAATGGCGAGAGTTGGGGAGGAGAAGTAGGAGTGAGAAGAGCCCAGGGTGAAGCAGAGAAAGCAAGAGGTTGAAAGAACAAGAGGGAAAAGGAAACTGGCAGAGGTGAAGGGAAGGAGTGTCCTTCATGTAGTGACCAAGTGTCATAGGTGTAAGTAGCATGGCTGAATATAGCTGACCTTAAAATATCTGAACTTTGGCACCAGAATTTTTTGTGTGTGGTACTGGGGTTTGAACCCAGGGGTGTTCTATCTCTGAGCTACACCTGCAGTCCTATATATATATTTTTTAAAACAGGGTCTCACCATGTTGCTGAGGGCCTTGATAAGTTGCTGAGGCTGGCCTTGAACCTGTGATCCTCCAGTCTCAGCCTCCCAAGTACTGGGATAACAGGTATGTGCCACCACGCCCAGCTAGGCACCAGTCATTTTGATACCAAAACTGACCTGGAATTCAAGACAGAATTTAGAGTGGCGTTGGGGAAACAAAACACCTGCCATGGGTGCCTCTGTCCTCTGTCGAGTTAAATGCCCCCATTTTCTACATCCCCAGCTTCTAGAATGGCTAGGGGAATTCTGTCTCCCTGTCGGGAACAGTGGCGAGGGGACAGGGCCTGAACTCAGCATAAGAGGTGCCTGGGGAGTAAAACACCAGGAGGGTGTTGGGTCTATATTGTGCAAGGTCATCTCTACCTGCTGCCCTGCACACGACAGTGCCCAACCCGTCTCATGCTGTAGAGCAAGTAAAACGGGCCACGCCATCTTGGAACTCCTGAGTTAATATTGACAATATTTTGGAGACAGATAGAAAAGACAACTGCACACGTTCTAAGAAACAGAATCCACATCATACAGACATGTCTTGCTTTAGCCAGGAGGTGAGCGGAGAATCCAGTACAGTCCTGGTACATCTAGTACCAAAGTCCTGGTACTTCTAGTACCAAAGACCAACACCAAGCATTTATGGGTTGTCTGTGACGTGCCGGGCATTGTAATGCATCTGGGGTCCTCACTGAAAGTTTTCCGTTCTGCACACGGCCCCCAAGCCATCCCTGGTAGGATGCAGATCACCAAGAAGCCCCCCCCCCTTTCTGCGATCACCTCTGGAGCCCGCCGCCCAGTGGCCATGCGCTGTAACTGCACTGTCCCCCTGCACAGGGCGGGGATGGGGGTGGGGGCAAGCTGTGGTTCTGAGACCTTGAAGCCGCTACCTCTTCCTTTCCTTTCTCCCCACCTGTGTCCATGAATTAGGAACCACTGAAATGTAAAAGTAAACAAATAACAAAGCTTAGCAGAAATGGCCGAAGAACCCGAGAGGACTCCTGAATGTCCCCTGTGCTCAGCGGAGCCAGCCACAAGTAGCCCGGGAATTTCACTCTTGAAGTGCCAAAAGCAACAGGAGCTGCTGACCAGAAATACCTTCACCTCCCCCGCCCCTTTCTCTCTGGATTAATTTTCCATTACCTCCAGCCTCGGCAGCGTTTGGAGGGCATGGGGGAACGGGGCCAGCTTGCTAACTCGGGAACATAACATGCCGGGGCCACATTCACACATCCTTCATGTGGGCCCACCAAAGACCATCAGGGGTTCTCTCCTAAAATGTTATGATTTCTTAACAGAAGTGGATCTGATCTGACTAATGGCTGCGTTCCTACAGCATTGGCCACCGCCCGGAGAATCTACAAGCAGCCTTTTCTTCCCTCTGTCTTACAGAACGATGAATCCCAAAGAGGCAGAGATTGGTACAGGCAGTCCAAAGAGAAAGGAGGCTTTGGCAATAACTCCTGCTTCATCCGATCATTGTCAAAAGCCAAACAGGGAAATCCAAGGAAAATAAAACCCAAATAATTGGACTGTGGCTTTACTTACCCTGAGTCGCCCATTTCTGATACTTTCTCTGTGTCATTGTTGTGTTGACAAAGCCAACTGGAATTAGAGGTTTCAATAGGCTTTCTATTCCCTCAAATTACTGAACTTACAGGAACATCCGGCGCCGGCGCTCCTCTATGACCGGCTTCTTCCCTTCTTGCTACTCTTGGCTTTAATGTCTTCCTTTTCGTTTCTTCATCCTTGAATTTTCAAATACGCATTTGTAAGAAAACCATGAGTATCGTACCGTTGATCTGATTTCCACGCGATCAGGATGTGCACTAACAGTTTCATCCTGTGCTTCCTGCCTTAACCCCTCCAATGGCCCCACCACTCCAGGACGGCACCTGCACCCCGAGCCTTCCTACACTATCTCTCAGTGTCCCCCCCACATGCCACAGCCACACGCAGGGGGCCACTTTCTCTTCCCAGCTCATCTCACGCTCTCCCTGAACCCCTTGCCTATCAAATCTACTTGGAAAGTCTCGATTTGCCCTTCAAGTTCCTGCTCAGCTCGAATGTCCTGTGAAATGTCCCAGGAAGGCTCTGGTGTGTCTCCAGCACTCCTCACACTTTCTACTGTGCCTTGTGATCAGCCCTTCCCTCCACATGGCGCTCACGTGGGCAACGGATGCATGTTCACCCTGAACGCCCAGAAAGAGCAGTGCCTGGAAATGACAGGCACTCACAACGCTTCCACTAAATGAATAGAGGAAAGCCGGCGTGGTGGCATGGGCCTCCAGAGACAGGAGGATTGCAGGTTCGAGGCCACCCTCAGCAACTTAGTGAGACCCTGTTTCAAAATAAAAAATAAAGCCGGGCATGGTGCCGCATGCCTGTAATCCCAGTACTTGGGAGGCTGAGACAGGAGGATCCCAGGTTCATGGACAGCCTCAGCAAATAGTAAGACTCATCAACCTAGCAAGACCTTGTTTCAAAATAAAAATAAAATAGGGCTGAGGGTGTAGCTCAGAGGTAGAATACCCCTGGATTCAATCCCCAGTACCCCCCCACATGAAATGAATAGATGGATGAATGGAAAGATAGATAACAGATCAGATAGATTAGATAGATGAATAGATATAGGATAGATCAGGTATATCACATAGAGATAGGATAGATTAGATAGAAAGATACATAGATTGATAAGTATAAGATAGGTCAGATAGAATAGGATGGATGGATAGATAGATAGATAGATAGATAGATAGATAGATATCATATATATCTATCCAATTAGATAGACAGACAGACAGACAGGTAGACTGGGATTCTGGTGCCCAACTTTCTCTGTACAAGATCAGCAAGGTCATCTTTTCTTTCCTCATTCTTCAAATCCCTTACTGCCTATAAAAGACACACATCCTGGGTCTCATGCCTTCAAGATCCTTGGTATGTTATGGGGGGTGGAGTGGCGGAGAAGCTAATTCACACTATGCTATTGATAACTAATGCTTATCCCTTCTCGTTTATCATTGAAGATTTCAGCAAGTCCTTTATGGCCTTGACCCAGTGGGTGAGGGTTGTGGAACGCCTCTGCCAGGGACTGTGTCTGTAAGCAGAAGGCAGAGTTTGCAGCTCTGTAATCACCCACGAGTTTCATGCTTATAGCATTGCACCAAAATAACTGCTTCATTCAAAGCTAAGTAGACCTGTGAGGGGTCCCTGCCCCAGGAAAGGCCCCAGATGACTCAAGATCTCTGAAATTCTTGTTTGGAATCTACAGAGGAAGTTGGAGAATTTGGGGCAGGTGGGGAATGGAGCAGAGAGATAAGAAAAAAGAAGGAAGCAAGAAAAGAAAGGGAGGAAGAAAGAGCTCCTCTGGGGAGCCCGCCATGCAACTGGACTCTTCTCTGACACATGCTTAATCCACGAGCCGAGGCCTTCCCAGGATGTGCTGGTCCTGGCGGGAACAGGAAACGCGCACGGAAGTCCCCAGGAGAGGAAGGGCTGTTTCAGAAGATAAACCCACACCCATAACCCCAGTGGCCACGCTTGGTTGGGCATCAGCTAAGGCAAACAGGAACACGAGAGGACGCTCAGATCATAAAGAATGCGGTGGACTAACACAGACGGGACCCGAGGCTGGGGTCTTCCCTGCTGCCGCTGCTGCTGCTACAGAGGAGCACTGGACAGTGGTCTAGATGTTCGAGTCCTCTCCCCTCTGCTTTCCCCTTAATGCCTAACGTCACACAGATGACATCCAGTGTCATAAGACCCTAAATGAATCTCAATTCTTCACATCTTTTGTGTGTGTGT
>PVJS01030646.1:0-23955 GCA_004027185.1 Glis glis | reverse complement strand
CGCTTGTAATCCCAGTACTTTGGGAGGCGGAGACCGGAGGATCCGGGTTTGCGGCCAGCCTCAGCTCTCTCTCTCTCTCTCTCTCCCTGTCTCTCTCTCTCTCTCTACTTAGTGAGGACCTCTGCAACTTTGTGAGACCCGTTTTCAAAATAAAGTATAAAAAATAGGGCCAGGGATGTAGTGCGGAGGTAGAATGCCCCTGGGTTCAATCCCCGGTACCGCAAAAAAATATATATATATCGATTGTATTAATTATTAGTTACCCTATCATGCTAAAAACCAATAACTAATACCTCATTTCTAACTGTTTCGGTCCCCCTTATTGAACTTCTTTCATCCCTCCCTCTTCTGCCCTAACTAGTATCTATTGACTACTATTCCATTCTGTTTTACAATGTTGACTTCAACAAATGAGCAAGGACATTTGGTTTTCTTTTTCTGTACCTGTATTATTTCACTTAACATAATGACCTCCAGTTCTATCCAATTTGTTGCAAATTACAGGATTTCATTTTCTTTAGTAAACAAGTAATATTCCATCATATATATATAATACAATAATATGTATATAACAAAAATATGTATAGAAAATGAGCTTATATGTATAAAGGCTAACTTTTGTCTCTGAATAAGAAAGATTTAGTGTAGATGAAAGATAAGAAAACTAAGATAAAAGAATAGTTAATTGTGAAGAATAGGCATGAAGAAGTGGGTGAGTCAAAGATGGATTAATCTCTTTTGGAGAGAATAATCGAGGTTTCTTCTGTTTTTATTTTCCCATTAGATAGAAGGAAACATATCTTGCATGATAATTTCTCTTTGTTGAATATTTTGTTCTTATATCACCAGCATTCAGTGTTAGAGAATTTGTAGCATTAGTGTTTACCTTTGAAATATAGAGCATACTTTCTCTTTTTTCTTTTGTGGTACTGGGGATTGAAACAGTGGGCATTCTACCTCTAAGATACATGAGATTTCTTCACTCATCTCTAAAGAAGTCATTTCTTATGGAATATTACACACTCATTCTGATCACTTTGATTTGGCTGATTGTGGCACAGCTCTGTTTAAGTGGTAACTCGGTGCTAGGATTTGGCCTTTTGGAAAAATAGTTGTCCTGCCTTTACTGTATTATAAAGGTATTAATTAAGGTAATATGGTATTTTCTTTGAGCAATTCCTTCTCAAATGACTGTACTTAAAATAATTACAAATGGGGAAATACATGGATTGACAAATGATATAGATTAACAGGAATTTGGTAAGAATCAAAACATAGATGCATTTCAAATTCATTTTTACCTTACTTTGAATAAAAAGATGATTTCTCAGTATAGAAAATCTACAGAATATAGTGCTAAATGTCATACAAACTAATGGCTAGCTATCAATAAGCTTCACATATTGATTATACACATATAGACCTACGCAGATAAGAATTTCTTTATCTTATGTGTCTCCTATTTTTATTGAAATTATCTGAAAACCGAATTTGACAGTCCAATCCTAAAAACTGAGTTGCAAAGTCTCAAAGTATGTGCCCCCTATGTCAAAAGGAAAATTCTGATTTCGTGCTGGTCTAACATCTCTAATATCTAACATGTTCTACATATTTCATCTCCTGCAAAAATTAGTGTAGATTTCTCTTGAATCTGACATATCAGAGGACAATGGCAACTTGTCCCATTCCTGGACCACTCCTTGAGAAAGCTCATTACTGTATATTGTACCCCTGCCCTGAAAAGATTCTTAAAGTTGACAAGTGCTACTCCCTGAAGCCCTCTGCTGTTATCTATGTATCTAGATATACTACCCAGTAGACCCACACTTTAGCATTTATTCAACTTTGCATGTATAGGGGCAATCCCCAACTTTCCCCAACTGCCAAACATTCTGGAATGCCTAATCAACTAATCCCCAAAACGCCTGTTTCTCAAATCTTAATACTTCAAAAAAAAGTCGATGTGATTTTCAAGGAGGAAAAATAAATATTTTGCAAGTAAGAAAATATTTTCAGCTTATTTTTATAACAAACTGCTTCAAACTCTATTAGAATCTAAAAATGTAGTCTTTCATGAAGATTGAATTTTAAGTTGGTCAAGAACATGTAATTGCTAATCAGAAAGAAGACAGAATGCACTGGAATAAAATGGAAGATAGGAATGAAAGATGGAACCTAATGAAAGCAAGACAGCTGCACCACATTCTGCCAGTATCCAGACTGTACACTTCTAGGTAAGAAACATGGATCAGCCCTGCTGAAAGAATTTTGGCTCTAATAGTGCCTGGTATAATGTTGGTAAACTGGGAGTTAGGAAGAGGGAGAGTGGGGAGCAGCCCAAGAAACCAAAGAGGCTAATCTAGAAGGGAGAGAGAAAAAAAGAGAATCCCAAATCTATACAAGAGAAACACACACACACACGAAGAAAAGGATATGGACAGAGGCATCAAACCTACCTGAAACATACCTGCCACAGTATTCTAAAAGCATGACCCACAGACTACTCCTTATGTGGGGGGGGCACTAAGAGCTGTGTGCATGTATGTTAATATCAAATTGATATTCATTGTGATATGAGACTACAATGCACCAATAAAAGCATGTTTTAAAAATAAAAATAAATATTCTAAGCTAAATTTCATATCTACTTAATCAGAACCTGGGACCAGTAGAATAGTGGAAGGGGATTGAGGAAGAGAGGTAGGGAGAGGAAAATGGAGGGTTGAGGAAGGAAATAGTTCAAATTATCTTATATCCATATATGAAAGTTTCACTACCAATCTCACTAACATTTACTGAGAGGGAGGAGGGAGAACTGGGGTGGGATGTGGAGGGAAATATCCCAAGTGCATGTATGTTTGTATCACTTTGATCCTCACTACGATATATAATTACAATGATATATAATTATATGATATATAATTATACCAATAAAAGTGTATATAAAAAAGAATCTCTAGAAACAAATATCTGGGATCTGTATTTTTACAAGTTCCATGTGTGATTATTATTGACATGAAAGTAAAGGATCACTTCTGGTTTTGATACATCTTCACAAAATAACGGCCAGTGCTTATTTATAAATGTCAAATGTTAGGGGTATGGAAAAGGAATAAAAGTAAACCCAATGAGAAGGATTATAAATACTTTCTGATACTAATGTACTTTTTAAAAGCATGAGTAACATGGGAATAAGAACAATATCCTAAGGTTTGCAGTACTTAAAGTTACACACGTTGACCCTGGTAAAAGAAGACTTAAATGGATTCTTTTTCAAATAAAGGAATGAAAATGTCATATAAAATTTGAATATTTAAATAATATATGAAGTAAAACAGATTCATTATTTATATGGTCTAAGTTTAGTCTACATACAAGTTAGGTAGGTGGGTAGGTAGGTGCGTAGGTAGGATGAAAGACAAAGAAGGAAGAATTATTCCATTTTTCAAAATATAGTATGAATGGGAAAAAATTCTATAGGAAAGAGAAAGGGATTCATTAATGAAAACCAATTAGCTTTAACAGGTTTCTATTTTTAATGTTTATAACCCCATAACTCTTACAGTGGAGATCAAATATCCTCTGTTCATAAAGACCAAAATCTCTTCCTGTGTGCTAACCTCGCCATGTGACAGATGTCAGATATTATAACATTGTTATCATTGTGCCTGTTTACATAAATTCAAGAACCAAAACATAAATAAAGAAATGGGACCACTGTGTAAGCCCAAGCACAAGAGAAATTTTGTGCTCTGGCTTAGAGATTGGAAACAGATGTAAACATTTGCAATTATGCATGTTTCAGGTTGCTTTTCATGCACAAAAACAGTTGCTTTAGAAATTGTGGTGGGGCTGGCATAACACAAATCTCCTTCATTTTTCTAAAGTGTGGAACGGAAGATTAGAGGTAATGCAAGCACATTAATCATGAAGTGAAATTTTAGAGAGGCCACTCACTTGTGAACTTCTAGTGCCATTGAAAAATTTAAAAAATGAAACTACTTGAGTCTTTTTCCTATGTTTATGGACTAAAATAATCATCAGGTGGGAAGGAACGTTTTGGAAAGCATTTATTGTTTCCCCTTACCATAGTTCAGCCATTTCAGGCAAGTGACATCTGATTTTTGTTTACTGATACATAGACATAACATTGGAACAAAATACTAGGTAACACCCAACAGAGGCATTACCATGCATGTTGAATGCCCTTGTCTATCTTCCCTTTGTAAATGGGCTGAGCCCTATTTTTACCTGATAGCACCCATTTGCTAAACAACCATATTCCCCATCTACTCTTATAGCTAAATATGGCCATGTAACCAAGTTCTGAACACTTTATGTATGTAGGTATATATCAGACTTCCAGGAAGTCTTCTAAATGAACTTACTCCTTTGTTCATTCACACATACATGAAGACCTTTTAGGAATAAAAGCCACACACTGAGGATGGAAGAGAATGTAGATATAAAATGGGAGCCGGTGACTGAAAACACCGAAACCATGGAGCTGCCATACTAACCCTGCATCACCTACCCCCAAAATTCTCCTATGTAATAGAGAAACAAGCTTCCATGTTATTCAAACCACTTCATTTGGGGTGGGGGTGATTTATTAGCAAGAAGCTGAATTAGGTTCCAATACAAAATAAAATTAAATTTAACGAGCCGGGCGTGGTGGCGCAGGCTTGTAATCCTAGTACTATGGGAGGCGGAGACTGGAGGATCCGGGTTCGCGGCCAGCCTCAGTTGTCTATCTCTCACTCTCTCTCTCCCTGTCTCTCTCTCTCTCTCTCTCTCTCTCTCTACCTAGTGAGGCCCTCCGCAACTTCGTGAGACCCAGTTTCAAAATAAAGTATAAAAAATAGGTCCGGGGGTATAGCACGGAGGTAGAACGCCCCTGGGTTCAATCCCCAGTACCGCAAAAAAAAAAAAAATTAAATTTAACAAATTTGTATGTTGTGCTTCCTATTGGTCAGGAGACTCTTCTATGTGAGGCTAAAATGGTTTATAAGAATGGTCATGCTCAGCTAACAGTCTAGTAAACTTTGACAGATGGGCCATATCTTCCACTGATGTTTTATTTTTATTTATGTTTTTGGTATTGAGGATTGAACCCAGGTACATTCTATGTCTGAGTTACACCCTCAGACCTATTTAACTTTATTTTTTTATTTTGAAACAGAGTGTCACTAAGTTGCAGAGGGCTTCACCAAGTTGCCAAGGCTGGCCATGAACCTGCAATCCTCCTGTCTCAGCTTCCCAACTACTGGGATTACAAGCATACACTACCCCATCTGGCTTCCCACCAAATTTTTTTTAAATAAAATTTTACCAGAAAATGGCTTTGTATGTGACAATGACAGATTTGAGTAGTTGTGACAGAGACCTCATGATATCAAAATCCTAAGGGCCCTGGAGTCTCTTTATAGGGCAATGAATAACCTGGACATAAGAGCCTAGAAAATATTCCCAACAGATGGTGATGTTTAAGATGAACTTGGATGAGTAGGAGTTAACCAGATAAATAAATCAGTGGATCATTCTAAATTGAGGAAACTGCATGAGACCAAAATCTCAAACTGACAAATGCTATTACATGAAATGATTTCTGAAAAATGTTCCATGAAATCTGGAAGAATAACTTCAACCTTAGGAGTAGCCATGGGGGTAGCCAGAAAAGAGCTAGGATTCAGCTCAGTAAAGCTTAAAAAAATCAGACCCATTATTTACTTGTCAGCGAACTTTGCCAGGTATTTGCATTTCAAACATAATTGTCCTTAATTTTATTTTGAAACAGGCTTAAAATTTATTTTAGGAATGCAATGACATTAAATGTAAAGTAGGTGAGAGTTTTACAGAGAATGAGAGAGCAGGTGCAGTACTTGCCCTTGAACCGACCTTAGCCACTAGTCTTGGTTGCCAAAATTAAATATGAATAACAACTACTTTGGTTACTTGTTAAATTGCAGATTTCTGGAATCACCATTTAGAGACTCTGATTCAACAGTCTGGCTTCAGGCTCAGAACCTGGGATTTTAAACAAGTGAAAGCAATAATTCCAATTAAATTGGTCCAAAGGCTATATTTCTGAGAAATGGTGCTTTAGAGTAGAATCATACACCATAGCTCTCTGAGGCCCTTGAAAATTTCAGAATCTTGTGTGATATTCTGATGTAGTGAACACAAATACAAGGGACCTGTACTTGAATCAGTATTTTAAGCATTTAGGTTACTCGAGGTAGAAGAAAGAGAAGAAAGATCAGTGTCTGAGCCAGGCGATTGAGGATGAGGACAACAATGAAAACATGCAGCATTCTCCATTTAACTTGCCTCTGCTTTCTGCCCTTTTCCACTTTATGCTCCATGGACCTCTCACCTGCTCCTCAGTCTCCATGACTGTAGAGGACCACACGAAGACAATGTGCTCGTAGGGGCTATGTATAGAGTCACCATCCGATTCAGGAACTATTTTTCTTGTTATAATTTCTGACGTCGCAGTCCTTTGTTTTCCAGCTGTTAACAAATCTTCTATTTTTATAAAAAAACTAACATGCATGTATAACTTAGCCCCTTATGATCCTTATAAAGGCTCTGTAAAACAGTTGTGGATTTTGGTATTCATTTCCAAGCAAGGGATGAAAAGATTTGGCATGTTTATAATAGGTCAGAAGAGAAACCTGGGCTTAAAACAAAATAATCTGGCTCTGAACCTATCCCTTAAGTGTTTACAGATATTTAATATATTCAAAGGATATCCCATTGAGAAGTGATTCCTTAGAGTAGATCACACACACACACACACACACACACACACACACACACACACATCCTCACAGAGATAGCTGTTTTGCAATAAAATAATCCCTCTTATCCACCTTCAATACAAGTCTCTCTAATACACGTAAATATATTAAAATGCACATTTCATGTTACAATCTTACCACTAAAATAAAAAAAAACACAAACGGGTGAGATCCTGGCAAATTTTAGGTACTCCATCTGCTACTGAGACTTGCCCTAAATTATCTCATTCATGGCAGCACTGAAAGGGCTATTCTTTATTTGATGTCTTACTGGATACATTGTGAGGTCTTTATACACACTATCTGTCTTATCTTCTAATTGTCTCAATAAATAAGCCATTTTTTCTCACTTACTGGTTTTTAGCCCAGGAAAGAGAAACTTCTAGATAGCAGAGAAAGAGCTCATGAAAAGTTCTTTTCAAAGTTTAACATTTTTTAAATTTGAAACATTTGGTTTGAAAGGTGTTGGAAGAGGACATGAGAGAGGTGAGTTTTAACAAAAGAAAGTAGAAATGCTGAACTTCTAATAGCCCCATAGCTTACACCCAACTAGCATATGCCACCTGCTACTGCTGTCAGGACATCGTGCTGTTGAAGATTCCTCAACCAGCTTGGACAGAGCGCCCTGCTGGCATCCTGTGG
Source organism: Glis glis (assembly GCA_004027185.1). NCBI lineage: Eukaryota > Metazoa > Chordata > Mammalia > Rodentia > Gliridae > Glis > Glis glis. The sequence continues at coordinate 16,510 of PVJS01030646.1, read as the reverse complement.
CCCTGGTACCCTATAGTTGTTTCCTACAGTTTCTGCATGGCAAGAACCAGAAAATACACAAGTTTAGTCTTTATCATTCCTTCTAATATCTAGTTAGCACATCCTTTGGTGCAACTTAACCAGAAACTAGCTGATGAAGGAGACTGGGAAATAGATTTTCTACTTTCTAGCCTCCTGCAATAAAGAAAAGAATACAGAAGAGCCAATGAGGAGATTAGTCCTGATGGAAAATTGTTAGCAGAACCTGGTCCATTAAAAAGTTTAAAATAACCTTATAGATCATATGCAGAAATGAATAGGACATAAAATGTTATACAACATTTTTAGAAAATAGGAATGTGTATAGGTAAAAACACTTTCTATTTAAATCACTAGTCCTTGAACATAACAGTATTATTATCTATATTATTACATGCCCCATTAAATCAATCACGGAGTTCCATGAACACAGTTAAAATAATGACTTAAACATAAATCAAAATCAATGTTAATTTTAAAAAATTATTTTTATTTAAAAAAGGTCTATCAAGAATACATATGTGTGTGTGCATGTAATGTGTGTGCATATATATATAGTGTATATATATATACTATCTATGTAGCTATATATATATGTATATCTAGTATTTACAAATACCTATTGTGATTACATTCAAACTGGATATATAGATATATCCAGATATTTGTATGGATATATGTATATAATCTATAGAAGATTTTTGAATTTAGAATTTCAGTTTCAGTGGAATATGTTTAGTTTTATTGGTTTAGAGGCAGACATGTTTATCTTCATGAGGTAGGACTATTCTGGGTGTACATTTCCTAAGTTGATTTACAACATCTAAAATTTGAAAGTACTTAGAATCAAACTTACATGAAATTTTGCAATCTCAATATGAAATGAGAAATCCCCTTCAAATATAGTATATATTTCTTAATCTCCAGTTATATTTGCCGAAGAGATTTCCATCCACACATACTCTGCAACACAGATTTTCAGTTCAGCAATAACTTTGAATCATTTGCTTGGACTCTATTTTATGCACAGGGATAGACTTGATCAGGAGATAATTTTTGAGATGTAATTTTACCCAGTTCCCATCAACATCTTAACTTTTCATTTGGCTAACTCTTATCAGGCATTTTCTAAAATAGCCATAATTATGAAAATAGAAGTACTGGGCAAAAACATGTTACATTTCAATTAAATTTAGTCAGCAGATCAAGTTCTTTACATTAGGCCATGCAAGCATTTGGTGTTCTGAGAACAAGAAGAGTAAGGTAAAAATATGTCCTCAGAAATAGTTCTTTTCAATGGAGAATATAGACATGTACTTAAATAAAACAGGAGGATTGTGGACAAATGCTCGACAGAAATATATTTAGTCAATTTCCCCTCACAGGTGACATTAATAGGAGAACCATGCCTATAACCATTTTATAAAATTAAACAAGGTAAAATATAACTAAAAAATACTAGCAAACTCTAATTTACATGATCTATTTATTTGGGCAGATATACAATTCCATTAATTATGCATTTGGTCCATATCAAAAGTCTACCACATATCTTAGTAACGTCAAAAGCCAAATCATGGGGACCTAGGGGATATGTGGAGTTTTCTGTATTTTTCACTCAGCTTTTCTGTGAACCTAAAATGTGTGATAGAGCTTAGTTGAAAACAAAAGAAGGAAAAAAACAGATGTGCTACTGTTGAAGGAATATACCATAAGCCAGTGGTTCTCCAACATTAGCATTGTCAGAGTCACTGGGAGGCCATGGGAAACAGAATTGAGTCCCACCCCAGAGTTTCTGGGTGTTATTTAATAACTTAAGTAGACGTAACAAAAATTGTGAATTATTTGATATTCATACGACATTTTTATTTTACTTGAAATATTATAAGAAGGTAACATAAAGCCATTATTTTATTAAAATATTTAGGAAAAATTGCTACTCTTTAGTCAATTTTAAATGTACAAAAATTTGTTACTTCCTTTGGAATTTTTTTTTTTTTTGTGGTACTAGGGATTGAACCCAGGGGCATTCTACCTCTGAGTTACACCCCCAGCCCTATTTTTTATTCTTTATTTTGAAACAGGGTCTCACTAAGTTGCAGAGGGCCTCACTAAGTAGCTGAGGCTGGCCGCGAACCCGGATCCTCCTGTCCAGCCTCCCAAGTACTGGGATTACAAGCGTGCGCCACCATGCCCAGCTTGGAATTTTTAATCTACTAATTTTTAATTTACTAAGTTATGTCAGCTTGTTTAGGTAGCCTCTGCTGGGCAACTTTGCTCTAATCCATTGGTTTTTCCTCCTTCCATTGGCTGTTTTGTTTTTTTCTTTATGATTGGTCAGAATTCCAAGGAACAATGAAAATATTCAAGTTCTAGCAACCTAATAGTGAACCTGTGATACTGATACTTGAGCCATAAAGTTTGCCAAATCATGTCACAGAGCCAACCCAGATTGGAGAACAGATTCCATCTTTTGATGGAAGATAATGTAAAGTTACAATGCAAAAGGTAGAAGAAGGAGGGATGAATTAAACCATTTTTTGTCATCAACGTACCATGTTAACTTTCTTCAAATACAGACATAAATCACAAGCATAATTTTAGAATTATTGACTGGATCTTGAAATAGATGAGACATTTTGGAATGGCATTAATCCAGATTATTTCTATAATGTATGTGGAAAAATTTCAGCCTGTAGCTCTGGTTGAGGTGATAATTAGGCAGATGGCCCTATCCAATGGCTTATTTGTAGAAGAGTATCAACTTAAAGAGACATTTCCAACAACAGGGCATAAGGCTCTTTCCTCAGTCCTGTTCAATGTAACATTTATTGCCATTAATCAATGACTTGTATGGAAAAATGATTATTCAAATAAAAGTTTACATAAGCTTGAAGGAATAGGCAGCAGATTGGTTGATAGTATTATTATTCAAAAAAGTCCTTGAAAATATAAGAGATTAAATAAAATGCACCAAATATTAATGTAGATAAACTTAAGGCCCAGTAACAAAGTCAAGATTCCAAAATGTGGTGGATGGTGCTGTACCTCAGTAGTTTAATGCTTGCCTATAATAATAAAATAATAATAATAATAATAATACCTCTCCAAATGTCTAATTATAGGCTGGGTTAGCTGTATAGACATCTTAATGGTTTTAGATAATAGGAACTTCAACAAAAAACAACAACATATGCGATTTACATAAAATATTGTTGAATATCAGTCACATTAATATAAGAACAGAGTATATTCTAAAATAGACTTTTTTCTGTACCTCAATGCTCACTATGAATTTACCCTATAATTAAGCTGTTGCTTATAGTAATGATGATTAGTGCTACTTCTGTTTTTGTTATTAAATTTCAGTTTATTTCTTAGTGCCATTTAAAAATCAATTTCTTTGGGTATACAAATTCTTATCAGTAAGTAGGGGGCATTGAAATCAGTAATATTCTTAGTCAAATCGCAGATTTTTAATGTACACAGTCTCTGATTATAATATAATTAGAAATTAATATCAAATGTTTATATTATCAGAAACAAAAATAAGAAAAATGTATATTAAGTATTGATGATACATGGTCAAACATACAGAAAAATATATAAAAGTACTACTTTAAATTTTAAATCCATAGATTCCAAAATTTGTTGGCTTACTTCCCCCTTTCAGAAAAAAAAAATTACTCAGTGCCCTGCCCTGGGCACTTCTACTACTCATTTATTTTTACAACACCACCCAATTGCACCCAAGGCTACTATGTCCCCCCCCCCAGGTTTTATCATCCCCCACCCTGGGGCGGTGTCACTGACTTTGGGAATCTATGGAATAGACTCTGATTTCTACTTAGAATGTAGGAAGCTGAAAATAATATAATTACTACCCTAGCAGAAGACTATTAAGTCTGTAAAATCATTACTTTTTCCAAATCCATCAGTTTGATGAAATGTTAGGGCAACCGTGTTAGAGACATCCCAATATTTGGAGATTTAGAAAAGACTCGACTTCTGAAGGAGAATGGCATCAACTGCTGGGGCCCAGAGACACAGGAACCTCCTGGCATTGAGGCTGGGCGAGGACAACACAGAAAAGCCCTGGCTCCCACCAGAAGACAGCAGGCAGCAAGAATCCCGCTGCTGTGGTCCACTGCTTAGTGAAGGGCAGGAACCTGGCCAAACCCTCTAGAGGCACCACGGGAAGGGGAGACCGAGGCCTGTGAGTGAAGGAGACTTTGAAGACAACTTTCCAGCCAAGAATGCAGGTGTAAGAAATTTTACAGGAATTTGAAGCCAATGGCGAACAGAAAATAACCACCACTATGAAACACAAACCTTGCTCCAGTCCAAGTAAGACTGACCTAACCCTAAAAATAACAGCCAAGAACAAAGGAATATGTGGTAGTGCATGCCTGTAATCCCAGTACTTAGGAGATTGGGACAGGAGGACAATAAATTTGAGACCAGCCTCAACAATTTAGTAAGGTTCTCAGCAAATTATGGAGACTCTGTTTAAAAAAAATAGGTCTGGCAGTATAGCTCAGAGGTAAAATGCCCCGGGGTTCAATCCCACACACATACAAAGGAATAAATAAATGGAGGAAAATTTATAACATTAATACTAACACTAGAAAAGAAAATACTAAATACCAGAAAAGAATAATAGTTTCAAATCAATGATCTAAAATTTCATTTTTGGAAAAAAAATCCAAGAATGGTGAATTAAACCCAAAACAAGCAGAAAGAATAAAATAATTACTATAAGAATAGAAATAAACTTAAAATAATAAAATATTAGTAAAACCAAAAGATGTTTCTATAGAGGAGGCAAAACTTTACTTAATCCTGATGGTCTCTGGTTTAGCTTGATAATTAAATTGGCATAAGTTGGATTAACAGGAAAAAAGCATAGGATTTATATAATTTTTAGATGACATGGGAGCCCACATTATGAAATGAGAACACAAATACCTGGCAAAAGTTAAATACTTTTATTCTAGGTTGAACAAAGAGGGGAAAGTGGAAAAGTTATATGGAAGGAGGGTTAAGTAAGAAACCAATTAATAAGGTCTGTTCGTACAGAATTCTCCGGGCTATGACTCACAGTCAAAGAGTGCTTCTTTTTTCCTAGTACAGTGAGGACATCTTTAACATGGGAGTTTTTATCTCCTATTTTCAGAAAGAAAAGGGAAAATTTGAATGCCCTCTTGTATCTGTTGTTTTTCAAGTATCTTTAGCTCAAAATAGTTCATTCACCAAAGTGGCATATTTTGGGGCAGCTTATTCTCCCCCTCTTCAGTTCTTTAAAAACACCAGTAAAACTTTAGCTTGATCATCCAAAAATAAGAGAGAGAAAAATAAAATTACCAGCAACATTAATGGAAGAGAGAACATTACTACAAATCCTACTACTATTAAATTATAAGAAAAATAATCTATTAAACAACTTTATGCTCTGAATTCCCAAACCTTATGTGAAATGGAAAACATATTTTTGTTTTATTCTGTCATGATTTTATTTATTTTCATTTTAAACATTTTAAAATTAGTGTTAAAATGTGAAATCATAATATTGTGTTCTTACACTTGTGGATATTATTTAATTTACAAATTCTTTAGTACTTAGTTTAATTTACACAGTTTTTAATACCATCTAATATTTAAACATAAAATATTAATAATCATATAGTATTATAATTATTCATAAATGAATCATGCCCAATAGAGAATGATATAAAATACAAGTGAAGCAAAAGTTATCAATTTCATTATTAAGACATGACTATCTAAGGTGTCTGCAGATAATCTTCCCTTTGTATTTCACATATGTTAAAATGTACATGTGATATGTATCTATATAATCATACTATGTAATCTTTTAATCTTTATATACTCTTGATTTTTTTTACTTGCATACAATTCTATAATCACAAATCAGATATCTTAAAATAACTGCAAATGTCTTAACTTCAAGTTAAGCAATATTTAGCAAAGCCAATTTTGTCAAATAGAAAAAACCTTCAGTTATTGCACTCTCCATACGTAATTACCAATATTAATAAATAAATTTGCTGTGGGAACTTTCATTATACTACAGGTTTAAACTGTTTGTTATTTCTGTCAAACTAGATTAATGTCTTTCCTATAAATTTAGCACCTGTAGTAGCCTATAATTATTTCAGAGAAACAGAGCCCTTTAGTCAAATCCTCATGAGGAATTTTATAGTTTGGGATTTTTTTTAAAGCCATCAATTCTAAGAGGACCATAATTCAGCCCTTTCTTCTTTCAGGAAAGAATTTAACTTCCACAGAAGTGCCATCCTCAAAACAAATGTCTCTCAATATCCCATTCCAATGACATTCAAAATCCTATTATGTAATTCTTCTATCCCTGTTCTTTCTTCTTAAATAAATTCCAGATATGCTAGTATTTGGCACCTATGGTTCTCAGAATGGACTTTAAAAAGTCTGGCCTCCTAATTAGTGCATGACGGGCCTCCTGTTCTCCTGCCCAGTGTGCAGTTGACAAGAAGCAGAAGCCTGACAGCAATGTGTGTGGTGGCCGCTGGTTCCGTGGAAAAATGGAGAAGAGGGAGCTAAGCCTGCACTGTCTAGTATGTGATTTTACTTCAGCCAGTTTTTCTTAATAAAAGGAAATTTAAACCACATTGGAGGCAGCAAACATAATGATCAAAAATGTGATTTGTATAATAAGTGCTATTGTCGTTATCTCGCTGGCTTCCTAACAAGGACCACACAAGTTTCATAGAAAGACAATTGTGAGAATCAACAGCTGATTGTGTTCAGCACAGATATCATGCAAGGTTTTGGATTAGGTCATTTTCATTTTTTCCCAAGTTGAAAAAGTATGCTAAATTTGTGTGCTTGAGACTCACTCTCATTCAAATTGATAGTTTTATCACGTCTTCTTCTCAAAGCCTTGAATGGCTCTAAATTTATAGTAACATTTCCACTGTTTAACAAAATTGAAGATCTTTGTCAGAAATGATAAAATACAAATGATATTTAATTTAAAGCACATATATAGAATATTGTTATGCAATTATAAGTATTTACCAGCCTATCTTGTTAGAAATTTCACTAGTAGATTTACTGATTCTGTATACATTTTCTCCCTTACCCAAATATACAGCCACAGAATTCTATCCTTATTTCTGTAAGTTCTTTGTGTTTTCAAAGAAAATTAATGATATTTAGGAATTTAGGACAACACTGAAATGTTTTCTATATCTAAGAAACATGCCATCATTGATATTAGCTATTATTTAGGGTTGCATGTTGAAGTTATACTTAGAGGCTTTCAATAAATATTTTGTTTCTCAGGAATACCTATCATTAACATTTGGTTGTCTATTTAGTAAGTGAAAGTATTTTCATATTTATATTATAAGAATGGACTTTGGTATCTATTCACTTTCCTTTAGTTGCATATTACTCAGGAGATAACATAATATTTACATTTTGTTATATGGAAAGCTAAATTCATTGCAAATATATTGCAGGCTTGGCCTTGTGTAAGTTTAGTAACTGTCTATATGAAGAAGTTTTATTGATGTTGGGAAGGTCCTAAAATCAAAAACCAATCTCTATCCCATGTAACCTATTATTGACTAGTGTAGGCTAAGGCACCTGAGTGAAAGGAATTGTATAAATCATTTCAAAGTTTCAGATTGTCAGATTATTCTAAGAGGAAGTTTTGAAAGGGACTGGAAGGGAACATCTAAAGTCCCAAGCCCCGAAGAGTTGAAAAGTCATGGAGTTAATGGCGTTTGATACACTACAATTAATTTTTTTTCTGTGATACTGAGGATTGAACCCAGGGGCATTCTACCTCTGAGCTACAACACCAGCAACTTTTTTTTTTTTTTTTGCGGTACCGGGGATTGAACCCAGGGGCGTTCTACCTCTGCGCTACACCCCCAGCCCTATTTTTTATACTTTATTTTGAAACTGGGTCTCACGAAGTTGCGGAGGGCCTCACTAAGTGGAGAGAGAGAGACAGGGAGAGAGAGAGAGATAGAGAGAGCTGAGGCTGGCCGCGAACCTGGATCCTCCGGTCTCTGCCTCCCAAAGTACTGGGATTACAAGCGTGTGCCACCACACCCGGCTAACACCAGCCCTTTTTATTGTTTTATTTATTTATTTATTGAAACAGGGACATGATAAGTTGCTGAGGTTCTCTCTAAGTTGCTGAGGCTGGCCTCAAACCTGCAATCCTCTTGTCTCAGCCTACCAAATACTGGGATTACAGGTGTGCACCACCACATTTGGCTGACACAACTAGAATGTGAAGAAATAGGACTAAGTTAGAGTCTATCTGCAGCCATTAATAGATGTAGTGCCTTTTTGTGGAATATGATCAAGACAGGGAAAAAGGAGGCGGGAAATAGAAGTAGTAAAAGCCTAGAGTAAAATCTTTTTATAGTTTGGATCTCTAATGTCCCCCAGAGGCTCATGTGTTGAAGGCCTGGTCTCCAGCTTTGTGTTGCTATTGGGAGATGGTAGAAATTAGGACGTAGGGTATAGTTGGAAGAAGTAGGTCATTCAGGATGTGCCCTTGAGGGTCTACTGGGATCCTGGGCCCTGTCCCTCTTTTTCTCCCCTTCTCTGCTTCCTGAATGCAATGTGGGAGCAGCTTCAGTCTGCCATGTGCTCCCACCCTGTTTCTCTGCCTCACCAGAGGCCCAGAAACAGTGGAGCCAAGTGACCAGGGACTGAAATCTCTGAAACTCTGAGCCAAAATAAATTCTCCCTCCTTTAAGTTGACTTTCTCAGGCATCTTTTCACAGCAGCAGAAAGTTGACCAACAAAAATCATTTTTTAAATTTAACTGTCTTTCAACATGGGCAGAGTTAAGTCATTATCTGATGATTTTCATGGAACAAAATTAAAAGACAGATGACAGCATTAGGCCAATAACAATGTCCCCTCACAGTATTTCTACACATACAGCTTTCTGTTCATGGTTAACTCCAACATAGTCAAAGGATTTTCTGTTTTCACTGAATATTTCAGTTTTCAAAATAGCAATAAAATCTAATATTTCTCTAAATTACTAAATAAGGCAAAAGTGCAGATTTTGTTTGTCAGATTTGTTTGTCTTACTTCAAGTGATTCTTAATGTAACATGAACATCCTTTACCATGTCAAATCAACACAATCTATAACAACAACTGTGAGAACTGGAAGAGAAGGCCTTTCGAATCTTGTTGATACTTAAAATACAGTGATAAAACTTTCAGACTTAAAAAAATGTTTGCAAACAACTTCAAAGAGAAAGTAAAATAGACTTTAACAGCACAGTTTAATCACTCATTTCAGTTTGTTTCTATATCTCTACCAGAAGAAACATACATTCTAAAAAGAGCTCTTAAATCCAATTACGGCTATTAAATGTTTATACAACTTTATTATTCATTAAAAATTTAAGATAAATGACTGGTTAAACAAAATCAGTAAACAAGGATAGAGGGCTTTAAATCTTCTCTCTTAAATTGCCTTAAAATCATTCTTAAAACAAGTGCTGGCAAGGATGTGGAGGAAAGGGAACCTTGCACATTGTTGGTGGGCATGTAAATTAGTACAGCCATTGTGGAAAACCATATGAAGTTTTCTCAAAAAATCAGGAACAGTGATGTGTGATCCAACAATACCACTACAAGGAGGCACTGGCCCTTCCATGTTCATTGTAGCACCATTCACAGTAGTCAAGAAATGGAAAAAACCTATGTGCCCATCTTCTGATGAATCAATACACATACACATTGAAATACTACCCAGTCATTAAAAAAAGAAGAAATATGCTGGGGAGGTCATTATGTTATGCATAATTAGCCAGGCATGGAAAGACAAGTACTGCATCGTCTCACTCATATGTGGATTTAAAAAGTTGATCTTACAGAAGTCGAGCATAGAATGGTGGTGATAAGAGATTGGAGAGAGTAGTTTGGGGATGGATGAGGAAAGGTTGATCAATGGGTACTAAGTTATAGTTAGAAACAAGAAGTTCTGGTGTGCTATTTTACAGTAGGGTGGTTATAGAAATTGATAATGTACTATGCATTTCGAAAAGCTAGAAGAAAGGATTTTGAAAGTTGTCACCCTAAATAAATGATTTCTTTATGAGAAGAGATAAATATTTGAAAAGATAAATGTGTTTAACCTGATTTAAACATTGTGCATTGTATACATATATTGAAAAATTACATGGTACCCCATTAATATTTTTAATTTTTATTTTCATGTACTAGTTAAAAATAAATTTTAAAACTCACTCAGGTGTAGTCAAACTCATTGTTTCTTCTTCCTTCTCTATAATTTTTCAGAAATGCTTAGAGTCTGCTTATATGATTTAACATAACAATCTTTTCCTGACTGTCCCAGTACTACCACTTTATTATTCATTTTACATGTGTGTTAATCTTCCTTACGTTGTTTCTTATATTCTAGTGGATTTAGTCCTTAACTATTACATTGTACCATGGGTCTTTTAAGTTTGAGAATACTGCTGTGTTTTCTCTTTCTCCACAACATATGCCACACTCCCCCCCCACCATGGTTGATACCCAAAAATATTTATTATTGATTGAACAGGAGAGGATATCAACCAAGTTGTGACCTTAAGGATGCTTACACATGAAGCAAATCATCAATAATGACTTTTTTTAGAAACAGCATTTTACCTTAATTAGGAAAAGTTCTGAAAGTCAATACAGAACATCATTAATTTGTTTGCCTTTACTTGCAGATAATTTACTTTTCCTGAGATTATCATTTTCATCATGAGTAAAACAAAAGTTAATTTATACAAGTTTAATTTAAATATTATTTAATAAATTAATCTCTGCAACAAACTGGAAGAATACGTACTTTAAGCAACTTCAGAGAATACAGTTGATATCATAGGACAGACCATAAAAGAAATCAAGTGTAGGGGAGTGACTATTAAATGGGGCCAGTTGTATGTACAAATAAGTCAATCAGTGAACAAAATGTCTTTTCAGAAATATCTGAAAGTCAAGCAAATAACTTTCCTCTAACAGAAAAAAGATACTAATTTCAGAGAAGGGGTCATGCTGACAAATTCAAGACAAACAAGTGGTTTGCACTTTGTTCTTGTAGTTGTGGTAGAGAGAAAATGCAGGGCTATGCAGCACACAAAGAATTGATGAGATAGTACACCAAAGTAAAAAAAAAAAAACATCTTATGGGAATTTTAAAAATAAGTATTCCACTACAAAAGCTAAAATAATATTTTGCTGTGTCAAAACATGTATATTAAAGGATTCATAAGGAGCTATCTTGTAGAATTATTCATGCATCAGCATTATGACTTTAGAGTTATACTGAACATTTGTTTCTTGAATAAAAGTCTATCAAGAAAAATATCTTCACCTTAGATTTTTCTAATATTGAACTGGGACATATTGCACGCCACCTACCTTGAACACTCACAGTATCTCATTTTATTTTGTGTTTAACTTTTAGCAACATTTCAGTCCTTTCAAAATTAAGCAATAACTTTTGAGGAACTAACTTGTATGTTAGTGATAAGACCAGAATTCTGAGTACAGGGACTGACACCAGTTTTAGGAGAGACCTTTGTTTGTCCTTTACATTTTTTATATTTTTTAATTTATTTTATTGGTCCATTGTAATCATATATCTTGATGAAGTTCAGGATGGTAGAGGCATACATGCACACAGCACTCATTTAGCCCTCCCTCAGTTCCCACCCTATTCTTTCCTTCTTTCCTTCTTTCCTTCTTTCCTTCCTTCCTTCCTTCCAGTGCCCACCATAGTGAATGACTTTGATAAGTTTGTATATGTACATCATGTCCATTGAGGTGCTTCCATGTTCCCCCCTCCCCTCTCCCTCAGTTTAGGTCACCTTCTTCACTCACCTAAGGTTTCTCCTCCTTTGGAGTCCTTCCTCTGTCCTGTTTTCTCCCTAGCTTCCTCATATTAGGGAGAACATCTGACTTTTCACTTTTTGTGACTGACTAATCTCACTTAGCAAAATGTTCTCCAGTTTTAAAAAATATCTGACAAATCTGATGCTGAATGTGCTAGAAGATAAGGACAGCCATAAAACTCCAACGGTGAGTTAGTATAAAATGTGCATCAAATCTCATGAAAGAGTCCTTGATTAACAAGGTTTCTCAGACCAGTTAATTAGGAAGCACTTACTGTGTGTTTCCATCTTGGAAAGAACAGTCCATTTACACATTAAAATCTGAAAATTCAAGCAGAAAAACACAAATTTAAACACACACACTCTTGGTTAATTTTAACACCAAATGAAACCCTTTTGAAGCCTAATGTTTATGAAACTGTTGGAACCACTGTTCCATTAGCAAACTTTCCAGGATTTTGTAGATTCCTTCCTAAAACAGGTGAAAAACATCCTGATTCTTTGTAGTAGAGTTTGATAGCAACTCAAGATAACTCTAAGAAGTAAATTCACGATTATTATAAGAAAATGTTTATAATCTTAAAATGGTTTTTTGCTATGCCATGCACTATCTTTCAAACTCAACTGACATTACAATGTAAATTAATATTTCTGCTTAACAGATTTAACAGAAAACAATAAACAATTTCAAAAGCTTACAATTTGATATAGAGATCTATGCCTATTAATACCATAGACAGTTTTAACGTTATAAATTATGAGCAGGCATCACTAGTAATCATGGTAGTAAGTACATTTTCTGAAGGCATAACTACATTCCAGGCAGTGAGAATCTCCTGTTCACTAACTAAGGCTCTGAGATTTTAAATTTTTAAATTAACGGTAAAAATCACTATAAATTTGAGTCTGTATATTTCAGGTTCCAAAAGGCATGTGAATTTTAGGCTTATTACTCAGGATGAAAAACAGCAATCTCTAAGACAGAAGCTTATCGATATCAACATAAGATGTGTCATAAAATGGTACAGTAAGTTTTACATAGGAAGGGAAAAGAAAGGAAGGCATTTCAGTGAGAGTAATATTGGATAATGCTCAAAATGTGATTACCATAAATTATCTAATTAGTGATATGAACTTTTCTTAACCTATGAAATGAAAGTGACATATGATATGTAGTCTTTCCATTCACTAGTAAAGGAAATATAGCTTATATGCTTACAGTATAACACTGGTATATCTTTCTGGTAATTTTCAGGTGTTCATAATTCCCCAACCATCCCTGGTATTGCTATATCACTGACATAAAGATGGGAAAATGGAACTAGAAGGAAATCAGTGCTTCAGTGGGTCATTATCACCATCACATGGCTGCTGTTACAAAAATCAGTGCCCATCTCATTAAAGGCTAGGAATTAATAGACTGGGAAGGTGCTAATCACCAACAGCCAAGGAAGATGTCATCAGTAGTAGGAATGGAGCAGAGGAAAAGAAACCAGGGGCTTGAATGCAAAGCTCTTATATCATAGGACTTCGAAGCTGAGAATAGAAGTCTGTGTAAAACTCAGAAAAAGAATAGTCTTCAGAGGACCAGAGAACTATTCGTGAAAGCGGCCTGTTGATAGGGGAACAAAGGACAACTTTGTGGGAACACAGCCTAATTAAGTCTTGCAATTACTCAAAGAGCTTTCTTTTGTGTGGAGGAGTAAGACATATAAGAGTGATGTACAAGTTCAGATTGAAAATGCTTATTCATATTCTTTGGGGGAAGGGCCATTTGCCTATGAGACAAAGCTAACTCTGCTGATTTCCCGCTTTGAGCGGGCGTGGGGAGAGCGGGAAGAGAGTGGCTTCTAAAATAGGTGAAATTGTTGGCCATGAAAAGTGCCTTTGACTCACTGTTTCAATGGATTTAACCTTTATTAAATATAGAACCCCTATGAAAATAGCCATAAGCTGAGAGAATTGCTTCCAATACACACTCCTTTTCTTAGTGGTCATAGAACAAACAAAGCTTGATAAGCTCTTGAGGCTGGTGTATTCTTCTCCCATATGGGAGTTATTATTTCCAGTTCAGTGTGTCTCAAAGTAGGGGTCAGGTCTCCCAGAGGCCATAGGGGTCTGGGAGGGTTAACACAGAACAGAACTACAGGACTCTGAAGTGATCATGTTGATGATGGTAGTGAACTCCGAGCTACATGAACCAGATGGAAAGGCCTCTACTGAGCAGTTGTCTCTTAATAAATACTCAACATTCACTCCATCTCCAAGAGGGGGCTCCAAACTGCTAGCTGATGGCTATAAACAAACAAGATCTTAGAAAAATCAGGGCATGCTTATTTTTCCCCTGTGGGAGGCATGCAACCAGCATGAGAACCTGAAGCAATGGGCCAGAGAGGAAGGACATCATCTTAGGGTGTTCAAATGTGTGAAGGAAGTTGGCAAACCTCTACAGAGACAAAAACCAAAGCCCCACGTGCCACAGATATTCTGGACCCAGAAAATGAGAACTTCATTGCTTTTCTGGATAAGGTCTTTTCTTTTCTATTCTTTTCTCTTCTTATCTTTTCTTTCCTTCTTTTGGTACTGGGGCTTGAAACAACTGGTATTCTGCTTCTGAACTACACCCCCAGCCCTATTTCATTTTATTTTAAAACAGGGTCTCACTAAGTTGCTGAGACTTTCTTTGAACCTTCGATCATCCTGTCTCAGCCTCCCAAAAACTAGGATTATAGGTGTGCACCATTGTGCCTTATCTGACCTTTTTTTTCATATAACAATTCTTCCTTCCCTTAATCCATTTTGTTGGCTCTTGCACTCCATCCAAAAGCATTCTATTTCAGAACAGTAGCCTTATCTTAGAAATTTCTCAGGAACTCATGGGAAAAGTAACAGGGGCTTTGTTCTTAACTGCCTAATATTTGTCTGTTTTCTGAGCCCTTTCTTGTGCTTTTTCATCAGTGATAAATTAATAAACTGAGAGGCGGAATAGAGAGTTTGGTGATCATCAGGAACAGCCCTTTCATCATTCACAACCTTTGCTCAATACAGCAGCAGAGTCCCCCTTCTTATTCCAGCCTGATGACACCTGCAGTAATTACTCCCAGGAAGGAAACTCTCTGAGGCAATAGTTCTCTTCTCCTTAATTGAGCAAGTACCAGCTTACACACTATCAGCATTGATGAGCAGTGACACCCTCCTGTCAGCCAGGTAATTTGTTGGCAGAAAATGCCACAGATACTTTAGTTTCCATCTTTCAAAATTTCTCATGCAAATGAGACTCAGCAATTAGTGTTGACCTTCCACTATTACGAATTGTCAATCAGCTGTGCACTAGGCTCAAAGACTGTCTCCCTTATTTCATGCAAAAACATGGGCATATGAAGCATTCTGGGAGCAAAAGGTAATATTAAGAGGGCATTGTTAAGCTGAGCACTTTGGCTCATGCCTGTAATCCCAGTACTTAGGAGGCTAAGACAGGACAGTTGCAGGTTTGAGGCCAGCCACAGCAATTTAGCGAGACCCTCAGCAACTTAGTGAGACTCTGTTTCAAAATAAAAAAATAAAATGGACTGCAGGTGTAGCCTGAAGGTAGAATGCCCAGACAGCATAAAAAAGGGCATTGTTCTGAAAATTAGCCTTATGATTGAATACAGTGATGGACTCATGGAAGACAACATGCCAGTATTGTTAGAAGGCATTTATACTTCTAGTAGTAATACTACTTTAAAAAGTAGTATTTCTAAAGTATTTTGTAGGAATCACCTGTGTCAATATCATCATGATGCTTGTTACAAATTCAGATTCTGAAGTCACCTTCAGACTTACTAAATAATTGTATTGTGAGTCTATATTTTGGACAAGGCTTTGAAAAGTCGCCTCACATTGAAGTTTGGGAGTGACTGGTTTAAAGAAAGGATGCATACATTGATAATGGTAAGGCTGGGGAGCACATTTTCCCATCACTGGATTCGGTAGGCATTACTGCATCTCATTTGTGCAAGATGACACCAAACACATGAACATGGTAAGGCACCTGCCTTCCAGATGTTTACAAACGTCACCCTAAGAAACATACTCAGTCAAAGGATATAGAATGGAAGCGATGAGGAACTCTTTTTAAGGGCCACATAACCAGTATGCACTAAGAAATGCCATATATATCAATGTGCCTGTTACTTTGCCCTATCTGCAGTGTGATGTGCTCTTAAGGTTCATGCAGCTTTTAAAGTTAGCATTCGAGTTCAAAATCAAAGCTACGGTACATGTGTAAAAAGATGTAGCCTTAGCCAGGCGTGGTGGCGCACACTTGTAATCCCAGTACTTTGGGAGGCGGAGACCGGAGGATCCGGGTTCACGTCCAGCCTCAGCTCTCTCTCTCTCTCTCTCTCTCTCTCTCTCTATCTCCCTGTCTCTCTACTTAGTGAGGCCCCCCGCAACTTCATGAGACCCGGTTTCAAAATAAAGTATAAAAAATAGGGCCGGGGGCACAGCTCGGAGGTAGAACACCCCTGGGTTCAATCCCCGGTACCGCAAAAAAAAAAAAAAGATGTAGCCTTAAAC
>PVJS01030645.1:0-23957 GCA_004027185.1 Glis glis | reverse complement strand
TTCTTTTTTTTTTTTTTTTTTTTTTGCGGTACCGGGGATTGAACCCAGGAGCGTTCTACCTCCGAGCTACACCTCCAGCCCTATTTTTTATACTTTATTTAGAAACTGGGTCTCACGGTTGCAGAGGCCTCACTAAGTAGCTGAGGCTGGCCGCAAATCTGGATCCTCCTGTCTCAGCCTCCCAAGTACTGGGATTACAAGTGTGTGCCACCACACCCGGCACCAGGCAGGTTCCTAAAAATTGTTCCATGGTTCCAGCCATGGAAGGTCACTGCACCAGGCAGCTTCCTGATCAATAGTTTTCTCACATGAAAATGACACGAAGTCTGGTATAATAATTTGCAGAATAATTACATTTAATAATTGGGGGGTCGGGAAGGAGATAGAGATGACAAATTCTCCAGGCCTTCTGTAGCCAGCATCTTGCTTTTATAGAAACTTTAGACAAAGCATCATAAAAGTTAATCAAATACAGAAATCAACAATTATCATGGGTTACAGTAAAGAAGGTCAGTGAGGCAGACATGTGACAAATTTAGGGGAAGGAGGGATTAACCATTACAGGGTGGAGATGACATCAAAGACCACACCTTAAAGATTACACCAGGTCCCTTGGAATCCCACCCAGCCAAATACCGTGTATTCAAACTGAGCTGGTTCAAGATGATAATCTCAGTGTGCATTCTAAAACGGCCCTAAACACTTGAGATTGAACCCAGGGTGTTCTACCTCCAAGTACACCGCCAGCTCTATTTTATTTTTTATATTGCAACAGGGCCTTTCTAAGTTGCAGAGGGCCTTGCTAAGTTGCTGAGGTTGGTCTTGAACCTCTGATCTTCCTGTGTCAACCTTCTAAGTACTGGGATTACAAGGTGTGTCCCACCATGCATGGCTGGGTCTGTTGATTTTTATTCAATGTCCTGAGAAATCTTTCAGGCCTTGGGGTTGTTCCCAGCTCCTCTCTCACTGTTGCTCCATAGATGTGCCACCTGCTAATGAAGTCCAGCAGGTGTGCAGCCAGGGGCTACACTGGCCACCGTCTTTATTCCCTTGTGCATGAGCCTTTGCTGCCCCTTCACCTTTATGTTTCACGAGCAGTCCTTTTTGATATTTCAGGAACACAAATGACCTGTTGACTCCATAGGTGAAAAAATCAAGGGCATTCCCCAGCCTGAAGCCACTTCTCTAGACCAGGGATCAGCAAACTACAGCCTGCAATCTGTCCCTCTCCCTGTTGTTATAAATAAAGTTTTATTGACACACAGCCACACCCATTCATTTATGCACTGCATATGGCTGCTTTCCCATGGCAAAGGCAGAGCTGAGCAGTGAGATAGAGATCATATGGCCTGCAAATGGCCTGTCAGCATTTTTATTGCTGTGACCCAATAAACCTGACCGCACAGTTCTGGAGATTTCAGGGGTTCAGTTCATGTCAGGCCAGGTCTGCAGAGCTCAAGGCATAGTAGCAGAGGTAGAGAGAGG
Organism: Glis glis; assembly: GCA_004027185.1. Classification (NCBI taxonomy): domain Eukaryota; kingdom Metazoa; phylum Chordata; class Mammalia; order Rodentia; family Gliridae; genus Glis; species Glis glis. The sequence goes on along the minus strand of PVJS01030645.1, from coordinate 22,472 downwards.
GAGAGAGCAAGTCCCCTGCTATCACATTAAGGAGGCCAGAAACAAAAGAGAGCAAGCAAGGGGATTCAAGGACACAAGCACAGTCCCTAAGGCCATACCTCCAGAGACTCACCATCTCCAGCCATACACCCCTGCTTAGGTTACCACCCAGTGAATCCATCACAATGGATTTATCTACTGATGAGGTTACAACCCTTGGGACTTAATTATATGAGCTCTGAATATTACTATATGAGCTCTTCAGGGGACATTCTATATCCGAATCATGACATGGCCCCATACAAAAAAAAAGTTTGCCGGCTGGCCACTCCTCTGTGCTCTGCCCTGCCCTCCTTCCTCCGCTTTGGTCCCAGGACCCAGCAGCCTTGCGTCCTTGCTCCTGCATGTCATTCATCACCAGGGTATGTCAGATTACCATTTTTCACCAGTTGTGGTTTTCTTCTTGCCATCAGAACAGGGGGCTTTTATCGTGGGCATCATGTTCATGCCATGAAAAACGCCTTGTGCTGAGCATTTCCTGCACCTGGACTAGAGGCGACGCTCCATCGAGATCAGTACATGCTGCATTCCCATTTTATGGTCACCGCCCCTTTATTTTTATGGGCAGGATATTTCATAATTGCCATTGCAATGGGGTCCTGGCAGACAGAATGTGGCCTTCTCGTACAGCATGTGGTTCTTCTCTAGCAGGGAAGGAGACACTCTGGGGCGACATGGGCACAGATGTTTCATCAGAGACGCTCAGCTCGGTAACCACTTCACCTTAAATGACGCTCCCGCAGAGGCCCTGGGATACTTGGAAACAAAAGCCCTGCCCGTCCGTCCATCAGGCAGCTCTGCAGATATGACTGTCTTATGAAATATTAACTGCTCGCAGTGATTTTAGTTAGCAAGACAGCTCTCGGGCCAGCAGGCTCCCAGGGAAGGAGCACCAGAGGGGGCTGATGTGGACAGGCATACTTCCTTTCCTGTCAACCAGGTCTGGGGTGTGACAGGTTGTCCTACAACCTACTGTTGTGACTGGCACTCATAGAACGCTTCCCAGCTGCTGGGCTCTGGGGACACAGTGGAAGAGGGTGGAGGTCTGTGCTGCCGTTCAGCGTGCAGCCCAGGGGGGCAGGGCCACTGCACAGCTGGCCACGTGCATACCTCCCACTCTGATCCAGTGCGCCACCTGCTTGGGAGGAGAGGCCCAGTTTGTGCTTATCAGTGTCTTGGGAAGTGATAAAGTACTACCCTAAGCCAGGGGGACATCTTTCCCACAGCTTCATAGAAACAGGGATGGCAGGATAGTGGATACCCCTGGGCACTGCCAGCTGCCTCGCCTGCAGAGGGCAGAAGAGGAGCATGCTGCTGGCAGGAGTGTGGCCAGCATACCCGGGGGGGAGGAGAGAGGTGGCAGGTGTCTACCGCAGACCCCACTCCCCGGGTCAGTGGCCGCAGGGCCCTCTTCACTTCTCTGAACACTGGGGCCAGCAGGGCCCAGAGTGGGGGTGGGCACTGCAGGCAGTATTGGGCAGGGAGAAGGCAGAGTGGATTTGTGGGGTGGGACAGTGGTGACCACGTGGTCTGGTTGGTTTGGGAAAGCCACAATCATCTTTTCAAGAGTTAGACTGCAGTCCCTGCCACTCTCCCAGTCAGGCAGAGGACGTAGCGCTGCCAGGGTGGAGTTTAGCGGGTGGCGGGCGCCTGTTGCCCGGGCTGTGTGGGCTTCATCATTCTGGCTCCTGCGGCCCCTCGCTGGTGAGGTGGATGGGAAGAGCAGGTCCCGAGGCAGCCCTGTCTTGGGGTTCTCCTCGCCCCCTGGGAATGGTCTCTGGCTTTGGGTCATGCCCGTGTGAGGGTGGCTGCCGAGGTCTTTCGGCAGGAGTTCCCGAGGCCACAGAGCGGTGACTTGCCCTGGTCCACCTGGGACCCCTCCGGGTCTCTCCCCTCCCCCGGGCGGTCGGGGTCTTGAAGACAATCGCTGCAGTAGCGCATTTAAACATCCGGAAACATTTCGCCACTGACCCTCGGGAGGGGGAACGCCCGTGTGAGTGCCGGTCCCAGGGTGTCCCTCCCGCCGCTCCGCTCGTGGCTGCGCGCGTCCTTGGCTCCCGCTGCCGCTGTCTCGGGCACAGTGACGCAGAGCGCGCTGCGGGGCCTCGGGCTGCCGGGCACAGGCGCACGCTCGGCCGGGAGTGGCGGGCGGCCCTGCGGTGCCAGGTCGCCAGTGAGGAGTGAGACCGGAGTGCAGGGCCTCGGAGCAGGTATGCGCCGGCCGGGGGCGCGGGCACGGGCACTGGGGCAGGGACAGGGAGCAAGGGCGAGAGGGGGTTTGGGGCGCGGGCCGGGGAGGGAGCGTCGGGGTGCGGGGCGCGTGCTGGGGGTGCGGGGAATGAGGCTTGGCCGCTGGGGTGCAGTCTGGGCGCTGGTGCAGGGTCGGGTCGGGGTGGGGGAGGGTGTACCCAGCAGGGGCGCAGGCTGGCGTGCATGCGGAGAGCCTGGGGAGCAGGGTTGGGGTACAGGGGGCGCCGGCACTTTGTGGTGCGGTGCAGACCCGGAGAGGACCGCGGACACGGGGACGTTCGCGCCCCCTCTCCCTCCCCCCCCAGCCTAGGTATTTACTGTCTCCAAAGCGCTTTCACAGCCAAGATGGCAAGGTTGCCCAGTAACCTGGGGAGAGGGCAGGAGTGATGGCTTGACCCGGTCAGCAGCCAGCGAGCACCAGGCCCGCCCCACATATAACGTCCCTTCTACTTCTGGGTCAATCTTTGGGGTCCTGGTGGGTAGGTATAGAGGTATGTCCTGGGTCTTCTGAGTTCCCATGGTCCTGGGAACACGTGCAGCTTGGAGAAGTTGCTCCCAGGAGTCTTCTATTTGACGGTGGCGTCCATGGCTGATGGTGGGGTGGTCTCAGCCGGCCTGGGCTGTGGGGCTGCTGCTCTGTGGCCACCAGGGAGGGTGTGGCAGCGCCCTCCCCATCCTGGGGCTCTTCCCAGGGCTCCTCCCGCACCTCCGTGCGTGCCCCCATTCCTACTGTATTCCAGTGGCTTCAAGCTTCAATGCATCTGTGCGTGTTTTTGCATGCCCGATATGCAGGTGCATGTGCTGTCACATCCTCTCTGTCTGTCTCTCCATCCATTTATCTCTGGAGTGTTCTCAGCACACACACTTAGGCCAGTTGCCTGTGGAGAGGTTTAGTTATTACCCAGGGTGGCTGAAACTGCTCTTGGGTGGTATGTGAAGGAGGGGATTTGCCACGTGGTTGTGGGTAGAAGAACTCCAGAGAAGGTCGGATGGGGCCCTTGGTATGGTCCTTGTCTGCCCTGGGTTTCAGGGCTCCCTGGGGCCTAGAGGAGGCCTTGGTTCCTGTTGGGCAGGGGGAGAAGAGCGAGGCTGAGCCAGTGTCCCCTGTGCTGGTGGGTCACAGTGTGTCTCTGGCCTGTCTTGCAGTCTGGGGGGCAGTGGGAAGTGGAGTGGGGCTCGACATGCTTCCGGGGGTTTGAGGAAGTGTGCGTGAAACCCCAGTGGATTTGCTGAGATGGGCAGTTCTCTGAAAAGTGAGACAGTGAACAAAATGCTCCAGAGTCCCCCCGGCAGGCAAAGTTCACTATCGTGCACGCTGACACCTTTGTTTCTAGCATCCCCAGGGGGCCTGTCCCAGGGGAGCCTCCTCCATTCCAGGTCTCCTACAGTGTCTCTCCACTGGCTCCTTTTTCTGTCTGTCACCTGGAGCATTTTTTGCTCACCTGCCTACCTCAGGAGTGGGTTGGGAGGCAGGTGAGCCCTTGTGCAGAATGGCAGGGAGCCCCCAAAAGGCTGTCCAGGGATAAGCTGGACCCTGGCTCTCGGAGCTGTGCAGGAGGCCTGGCTGGAGGCCTGGCTGATCCCTTGCCTTCACGGGTCTGGGTCTAGACATGTGAGTGGCCCAGGGGCAGGTGGGCAGGAGACTGCACAGCCAGGGCCTGGGAGCACCTGCCCATGGTCAGCAGCCAGTGGCTCATCCTGAGAGCCCTGCCCCGCCCAGTGAGCCCTGGAGGGGACTCAGGGAGCCAGCATCCATCAGTGATCGGGCAGAGGAATGGCCTGCCCAGTGACCACCACGTGTGGTAGAAGTGACATGGCAGAAGAGAGGGCTCTGGGGCAGGGAGCGAGACTTGTGCTCAGCCCTGCCTCTCGAGACCCTCCCCTTCACACCCGCTGGGGCAGCAGGATGGGGGGGGGGTCTCCATAGATGGCTTCCAGAGGACAGCCGTGGGCCCCGCAGGCCTGGGGAAGCCCCGCCGGGCGGGCACACGTTTGCTTTTCTCATTTGGGACTGATGAAGATCACCCGTCACCTTTCTGTGGCCTCAGCGATGGGGAGAGAGGGCCTGAAACAGCGAGACTTACTCTAATGAGTGGACTTGCTTCTTGCAGCGGAGTGCTGTGCTACTTCCCGAAACCTACTCTGTGGGCAGCGGGGACTTTTTGCAAAACGAAAGAGGTGGACCGATGTCTGGAAACACAAGATGCAGAACCCTGGGGTGCACCCCAGGGCATGCAAGGCCCCCCTGATTTGTCACTAATCTGGCCATCCCTGAGTGCAGGGGGCAGTGGGATGGGAGCGCACAGTGACCTGAGGTTGTGACCATTAGGAGGGGACCAGGGGGACCCAGATATGTGTGTACTTCCAGTCTGCCCAGGAGCTCTGGCCAGGCGACTGAGCCTGGGCAGCCTGGGAAAATGTACCACTAATGAAAGAAGAAACGGATGAGCGCTTCCTGTGAGGAAACGCGTGATTGGGTCTCTCAGAACGTCTGTCTCATCTTCCTCTTCCTGGTCTATTTCAGCAGCCTCCCATGGTGTGTGTCCAGAAACCCCAGCCCCACAAGCCAGAGAAAAGACTCTCCTGAGGGAGAGGCGGGCCAGCTGGTTGAGCCAGAGCGGTGGGTCGGGATGGAGCCCTTGTCCCCAAGAAAAGCCGGCTCCGAGCAGGAGGAGGGCTTCGGGGTGCAGTCCAGGAGAGTCACTGATCTGGGGATGGTCCCCAACCTCCGGCGAAGCCACAGCAGCCTTTGCAAGGGCCGGAGGCTACAGTGTCCCTTCAGCAGCACTGAAAAGGTAAGCTCTGTCCGCTCAGGCACAGAGGGCAGGCGGCCACCATCGGCTGGGTCAGCCCTGGCCTTGCGGGGCAGTCAGTGACCACAGGGGTGGGGATGCTTCCTACCTAGACGGAGGGTCTGCTGAGCTCAGGGCTCCAGCCCAGAAGCCCGCTCTGGGAGCGGAGACTGTGGAGAATGACAAGTGGCGAGATCTGTTCTCTCGGTGGGTTGCACAATTGTTTCCCCTTCCTGGCCATCTTGGGCACCACTAGGTGAAGCAAGGCTCCCAGAAAGCTCTCGCCTCCGTTTACCCTGTTGCACAACGACTTCACGTCTTTTGTCTGTGGAGGCCAGGACACGGCCTTGGGTCCAGTTTCACTGGAAGCCTTTGGTAGATCAGCTGCGTTCAAAGTATATTTGGAGTCACCTTGTCGGGCAGGCAGGTTGGGGTCTGCCATTTTCCTGACAGCGAGGGCCAAAGTCAGGCACCCCAGTTCTCACCCCCATATTTTCTGCTACACATGGTTTTCAGGGAAGGTGATGTGGGCATGTAAACTGTGAAGTGTGGTGCACATTCAAATTTGTGCCCGAGAGGAAATGACTTCATAGATTCACCTGCACCCGCATCCTTTGGCAGGGGAGCGTTTAGCCTTCCACACGGTGCTGGGTTCCCCCCTCGGAAGCTTGCTGGGGTGGAGCCAGGTCTGAGAGGGCCTCGCATGTGCACTTTTGGGGGTGTGTGACTCGATGGGCTCAGGATCTCAAAGTGCGCTCTTTATCCCCAGCAAGAAAATCTTAGTTCGTGGATTCCTGAAAACATCAAGAAGAAGGAATGCATGTATTTTGTGGAGAGTTCCAAACTGTCTGACGCTGGGTGAGTGCCACGTTTAGTGTTTAAGGCCTCTGACCCCTTTCTCCTGGTCCCACGAGAGTAACTGATCAGAACCAGACCACCAGCGCCTCAGCAGAGGGCAGTAAGGAACACCCCTGTGTCCATGCCAGCCCCGAGTCCCTAAAGCGTTTCCATTTCCCCCCGCGAGCCTCCCCGGGGACGTGTTGAGCATGCCCTGCTCTGCGGTCGGGGAGACCCAGGTGCCAAGGGCCTCGGTGACCTCTCCAGGGTGGGGAGGTCACTGGCTGTGTGTGAAGCTAGGACCCGGGCCGGTGGTTAGGGCTCCAGCTCATGAGCCTTTGGAGCACCTCAAGTCTAGGAATGGGAAGGGGCCTTCGGGGAAGTCCATGGTCCAGGTCCCCTCAAGGGGGGAGGGGCAGAAGCCCAAGGCTGCCCTGTGCCATCTCCTCCTCTCCCCTCTGGAGCACACTGCCCAGGGGTGGCTGCCAAGACCCCGTCCGAGGCTGCGGTGGCCACTGAAGCAGCTGGACATTGCTCTCTGGGGCAGTGCTCCCCGCTGGGGACTGCCCAGAGTTGGGTGAGCCTGAGGGACACTGGAGCGGGGCAGGTCCACTCCTGTTCCTGGGATTGCAGCATCCCCAGGCAGCGCTGCCCCACCCCAGTGTCCCTGGAGCCGTGGTTCCTGCTGGTGTCCTCCCCTCCAACCACGCCCGTTGTGTCCTAGTCAACGTGCTTTCTTCTACTCCTTCCTCCCCCGGCGAACTCCTGCTCATCCTTCAAGGCCTAGTACAGACGCTGCCTCTCTGTGTAGCCCTCCTGGACCATGTAGCCTATAGGAAGTAGCCTTCCCCCAGCGTACTGTGTCCTCTCTTGTCCCCGCTGGCCACTGTGCTGTGCCTGTGGGGCTTGGCTCCTGCTTGCTGCAAGCTCTTTTTGACAGCAAAGACATGTCAATATTTCCAGGCAGGCAAACAGCCCCCCACATTCCCAGGTCTCACCCCTCAGATACAACCAGCCTCAAACATAAAATATTTGAAAAAAATTTACATCTGTCCTGAACATCAAAGAGTTTTTTCCTTGTCTTCATCCCGTAAACTATACAGTAAAATAGGAGCTGGGGGTGTGGCTCAGTGGTTGAGTGTTTGCTTAGCACGCTCAGTGCCCTGGGTTGGATCCCCAGCACCCCCTCTACACGTGCATGTACACACACACACACACACACACACACACACACATAGTGTAACAACTACATAAACATTTACATTGTATCCAGTATTATAAATAATCTAGAGATGACAAAGTACGTGGGAAGGCACAGGAATAAGTTCTATGCAGATACTACCCATTTTATTACAGACTCGAGCATCTGAGGGTTTGGTCTCGGTGGGGGTCCTGGAACCCATCCCCCACGGATACCGAGGGGGGACTGTGCAGAAGAGGACTAGGGACCCCACGTAGGGAGGGTGTGCCCCTGAGGTCCTGACCAGCCCAGGGAAGGTGTGTGTCTGAATCCTGCTTCTGATGGGCTCTGGGTCTCAGAAGAGGAGCAGGTGAAGGCGCTCCCCGGGGCAGGGGCCAGAGAGAAAGGGGCACAGATTGGGCCAGGGTGGAAGTTCATCCTTGCTTCCGGGGTTCCCAGGGTGACCCCACATGTTCAGTGACCTGCTGAGCCTCACGGAACGCTGTGGCTGTGCTCAGGGTGGGTGCTGGGGCCAGGAAAGCTCCTGCCCCAGTTGTGAAGAGCGTGGCAGCCTGCAGGGGGAGCTCTGCCCTGGAAGCTGCCAGAGACTCAGGCCCAGTCTGGTTTGGGGCTGGTCTCAAGGCACCGCTGCCAGCAACCACCAGAACTCCTGGAAGGCAAGTGGCGGCGTTCAGCATGAACCACATCATTTGTGGGAGCAGCCCTGTGAAACCCTGTCAGTTAGGGATGGGCGAGCCCAGTTCCTGGCTGCTGACCCCCTAAAGATTCAGCTGCATGGACTCTGTCCTGCGCAGAACCCTCCTCTGATTTCACAGAGCAGATGGGGGCCTCGAGTGTGAGGGAAGGGGGCTGGGCATGTTCTGCTGCTCCAGCCCAGGGAGCCAGTGAGAGTTCCTGCCTTTTTTTTTTTTTCAGTACTGGGGATTGAACCCAGGGGCATTCTACCTCCGAGCTATACCCCCAGCCCTATTTTTTATTCTTTATTTTGAAATAGGGTCTCACTAAGTTGCGAAGGGCCTCACTAAGTAGCTGAGGCTGGCCGGGAACCCGGATCCTCCTGTCTCAGCCTCCCAAGTACTGGGATTACAAGCGTGCGCCACCACGCCCGGCTTAGTTCCCTCCTTTTTGAAGAAAGACGGGAGCAGTGCGAGCGGCGGAGCCCTTCCCCAAGACGCAGCTTTTGAAGCAGATTTATCGATGCGCCTGAAATATTTTCATCACCGTCCCCCAAGTCCTGGCGACCCTCCTCGACTCGGCACCGATGTGTCTTATGTCTATTTCACCAGTGCCACCCTGGTCCCCACCTTTCCCCTCCTACTTGGTTACCATTCGCCTCCAACCTTGGGCCTGTCACCACTCTTCCCTGGACAGCATGGTCTCGTCTGCAGAGCAGGGAGGTTGGTGGAGGCTCTGGAAGGTCTCTTGGCATGCTCTTACCTGCGAGTGGGAGAGGGGGCCCCAGGTCCGGGGGGGGGGGAGTCATCTCCCCAGAGCCCTCCCTTCCCCTCCCCTCAGTGGTGACAGCCCCCTTTATGCCTATCTAGGCCAAGGGTTCAGAGCCAGCGCTCTGATTATTGAATTCTGGGTCAACGGTCCCAGCACAGCTCCCTGCTGTGTCAGCCCAGAATGCATAGAGATGAGCTCTAACCCTATCAGAGGTGACTGTCCAAAGAGAAGAGGGCAGCCGGGTGTGGTGGCACACGCTTGTCATCCCAGTACTTGGGAGGCTGAGACAGGAGGATCGCAGATTTGCAGCCAGCCTCAGCTACTTAGGCCCTCTGCAACTTAGTGAGACCCTGTTTCAAAATAAAGAATAAAATAGGGCTGGGGGTGTAGCTCAGAGATAGAATGCCCCTGGGGTTCAATCCCTAGTACCGCAAAACAAACAAACAAACAAACAAACAAACAAACAAACAAAATAAAACAAAGGGAAGAAGGGATGGAGCTGCCACTGGCCACTTGCTAGCAGCCTGCGAGGAAATTGGGGGCAGCACTGGACCGAGATGCAAGAGCCCAGGCCCTCATCCTGGTGACGTGTCCCTGCCTTGACCCAGTCCCCACCCATGGAATGAGGCCACACGGGCATTCTCTAAGACCCGTGCAAGCCCCAGACAGCCTCCAGTCAGCCTTAGGGGTCTGCACAGTTTGCAGGATGGGGGCCAGGGAAGGTATTAGTTTTCCCATTTTAATGAAGGAGAAACTGAGAGTGAGAAGCCCCCCAAGGAGGTTGGGGATGTGGCTCAGTGCTAGAGTACTTGCCTAGCAAGCACGAAGCCCTGGGTTCCATCCCCAGCACTGGAAAAAAAAAGTCAGAAACACCCCAAGTGCCACTGTTGACATGTGGCAGAGAAACCCAAGGTCAATAGTCTGTCCCCCACATCCTCTGGGTCAGGTTTCATCTGGTTTTAGGTTTGTTCTTCATCTCATCTCTACCTCGTCTTCTAGGTCACTTGTTACTAGCGAAAAGCAGGAATCTGAAAAATATATGGATTTCTTATTTAACAAGATATAAAGATCACAAGAGTTGATCTGTTCTTTCTCTTGAAACATCAATGAATATCAGTAAAGGTATAAAAAGATCTCAACTTACAAAGACAAAGAAAACAAGAGGAAAGTGGTGGTTGACGAGGCACCCATGCCGTCCCTCTGATGCCATCCCTCCAGCGGGAGAGGAGAAAGTGGGGCACCCTGGAGGTGGCATCTCCCATGGCGTGGGCGGGGGCACGCTGCTGGGCTGGGGGTCCCGGGGGCCTGTGTGTTATGCTGGCTCGTCTCCTCTGTCCTGAACCTCCATGGCGTGTGCGTTTGTCAACATTTTGTTTTGAAATAATTATAGATTTAAAAGAAGTTTCAAAGATTCCAAGCTAGGTCCCCATGCTCCCCCCTTGGTTGTGTTCTGCACGGCTGTAGCATGGTGTCAGCACCAGCGTTGACACAGTGTGAGGCTTAGCCTTGTGTCCTTTCACTACACGTGTAGATCTGTGTAACCACCGCCACAATCGGGACGCACAGCTGCTTCTCTGTCACAGATCTCCCTGGCACTTCCCCTCCGCAGTCTCACCAGCCCAACCCCTGGCAGCCACGACTCTGTTCTTCACCCCTATGGTTCATGGTTTTGAGGATGCTGTATAAGTGCAGTTGCACACTACGTTATCCGTTCCTTTCTGCTCAGCATCTTGCCCTTGAGATCCACCCAAGTTGTCGCACGTGTCAGTAGTTCACCCTTTTTCTTGCTGAGCAGTCCCTCCCTGTCCACTTGCCTGTATATCTGAAGCGAGACTTTTGTGATAATAAATAATTGGGCCCTATTTTCTTAACCCACTCTGTCAATCTCTCTCTTTTATTTTGGTACTAGGGATTGAACCCAGGAGCATTCTACCTCTGAGCTATACCCCCAGCCCTTTTATTATTTTATTTTGAGACAGAGTCTCACTAAGTTGCTAAGAGCCTAGCTAAGTTGCTGAGGTTGTCCTCAGACCTGAGATCCTCTTGTCTCAGCCTCCCAAGTACTGGGATTACAGGCATATGCCACCATGCCAGTTCAATCTCTGTTTTTAAACTGGTATATTTAGGATACTTACATTTAGTGTAATTATTAATATATTGAGGCTTAAGTCTACCATTTTATTTTTTGTTTTCTGTTTGTTTTTCCCCCCCTGACTTTCTGTGGGTTATTTGTACATCTTCTAGAATTCTATTTTGATTTAGCTATACTGGTTTTGAGTGTGTCTCCTTATATAGCTTTTTTTTTTTTTTGCGGTACTGGGGATTTAACCCAGGGCCATTCTACCTCCAAGCTACACCCCCAGCCCTATTTTTTTATTCTTTAATTTGAAACAGGGTCTCACAGAGTTGCGGAGGGCCTCACTAAGTAGCTGAGGCTGGCCGCGAACATGGATCCTCCAGTCTCAGCCTCCCAATTACTGGAATTACAAGCATGCGCCACCACGCCCGGCTTCTTATATAGCTTTTAACAGTGGTTGTTCTAGGTATTCCATTATATAACACAACTCATCATAATCTACTGGTGTAGACATTTTTTTAACCAGTTGGAGTGAAGTGTATGAACCTTATCACCTTTTATTCTTTTTTTATTTTGGCAGTACTGGGGATTTAACCCAGGGGCATTCTACCTCTGAGCTACACCCCCAGCCCTATTTTTTTATTCTTTAATTTGAAACAGAGTCTCACAAAGTTGCGGAGGGCCTCACTAAGTAGCTGAGGCTGGCTGCAAACCCGGATCCTCTGGTCTCAGCCTCCCAAGTACTAGGATTACAAGTGTGTGCCACCACTCCCGGCTAGCCTTACCACCTTTTATAACCTTTTACCATTCCTAGTTTATAGTTGTTTAAAATATTTTGTCTACATACATTGAGAATCATGCCAGATAGTGTTATAATTTTTGTTTCAATCATCAAACATAAGTTTAAAAATTCAAAATAAGTGAAATGCATTGAGGCCGGGCGTGTTGGCGCACACTTGTAATCCCAGTACTTGGGAGGCAGAGACCGGAGGATCTGGGTTCGCGGCCAGCCTCAGCTACTCAGTGAGGCCCTCTGCAACTTTGTGAGACCTGGTTTCAAAATAAAGTACAAAAAATAGGGCCGGGGGTGTAGCTCGGAGGTAGAATACCCCTGGGTTCAATCCCCGGTACTGCAAAAAAAAAAAAAGTGAAATGCATTGTATTTATCCATATTTTACTCTTTCCAATTATTCTTCCTCCTTCTTGATATCCCCAGATTTCTTTTTTTTACCCTTTTATTTCTGTTTAGAGAACTTCCTTAGTCATTCTTTCAGGTTGGTTCTGCTGACAAGAAGTCTACTTAGTGTTACTTCAGCTGAGAATGTCTTAGCTTCCCCTTCATTCTGAAGTGCTATTTTGCTGAATATAGAATTCTAGGTCAGTAGTTTTTATTTTTCAGCATTTGGAAAATGTTGTGACACTTTTTTCTTGCTCCTGTGGCTTCTGATAAGAAATATGTGGTCATTTGAATTGTTTTCCCCCACAGGTAAGGTATCATTTCTGTCTCATTACTTTTGAGATATTTTTCCAGTCTTCAGATTTTGGGAGTTTGACTGTGATGTATCTTGGCCTGCATCTTTTTGGGTTTATCCTGTTTGGTGCTCATGTGGATTCTTGGATCTGTAGGTCTATGCTTTTCTAAATCAAATATAGGAAGTTTAGGGCGTTATTTTTTTACCTACTTTTCCAGGCTTGTCCTCTTTTCCTTTCCTTCTGGGGCTCTGAGGACATGAGTGTTTGATCTTTTGTTACAGTCCTGCAGGTCCCAGAGGCTCTGTATTTATTTACTTCATGGTTTCTTTTCTCTCTGTTGTTCTCACTGGGTAGTTTCTATGATTCTATCTTCTACTTTATGGATTCCTTCTCCTCTGTCCTCTCCATTCTTTAGTTGAGCCCATCCATTGAGTTTTTAATTTTAGTTACTGTGTTTTTCAATTCTAAAATTTCCACTTGGTCTGTCCTCTCTTCCTTTGCCCAAACTGCCCTTTGCCCTTTTCCCTTTGCCCCATTTCCAGCATGTTTGAAGTTGCTTGTGGAAGCATTTTTAAGATGGCTGATTTAAAGTCCTTGTCAGATAATTCCCCACATCCATGTCATCTTGGTGTGGGTTGCTATCAGCTGTCTTTCCTCATTCTGGTGAGAGTTTCTTGTAATCAGTGATTTTTGATTGAAACCTTGATAGTTTAGGTTGTGCTGTCACACTTTGGATCTTGGGTTGTAGCTGGGGCCCTGTGACATATCTGGGGGCGGGAAGGTGCAGCACTTCATTACTGCCATGTGGGGGGAAGTTCAAGGTCCCAGCTCAGGGATCACTAGGTGGGGAGGACTTCTTGTTACTCGAAGGAGGGGTGGAGTTGCAGTTCTCATGAGGCCCCTGATGCTGCTGGCTGGGAACAAGCCATGCCATTAGCACAGACCACACACATTTGTGTCTTTCCATAATGTTAGAATTTATTGCATAACAACAAATTCACAAGCTCCACCCCTTTCATCATTGCTGTTCACCGAGTACTTGTGGTTCACCTGGTGGTCGTAGGCCAGGCATTCAGAGGCTCTTTTATTCCAGTCTTAGTTTCTACTATCTATAACACAAGTCACACATCACACTCTACACAGTGGTAATATAGGTCACAGAAAGGCTAAGAAAGTGCTGAGGTGACCACAGGGGTTCAGGAGGTTTTGCCAAAAGCAAAGGCAGAGAGCAGATACGGATGCAGGGTCGTTGTAGGTGGTCAGATGAGGGTTTTAACCAACCAGTTCTGCAGAGTTGTGAAGGTGGAGGGTCCAGACGAGGACAGTTTCAGAGTGTCAGCCTGAGGTGACAGCTTGAGCCTTGCATTGTGGTCATGTGAGAAACTGCACTGAGCTGAAGCCTGGGGACAGACACAGTGACAAGAGGTTTGTCACTGTGGCAATATTCTTGGGCGAGGCTTGTGACGAGTGACCAGGTGATGGGGTCAGGGTGCTGCCATTTCTAGTCTTGGGATGCCCCTCCATTTATGGGCCTCAGGTGACGGGGTATGTCCGGGGAGGTCGATAAGTTCCTATGTTTGGTGTTCCTGATTGCATTTGGGGTGCCCACGTGGCCAGGGGCTCCTGAGGTAGTTTGATAAGTTGGCATGAATAAGCTATTTATTGATTTGTACTTTATGGCCGTGCTGGGCACATGGTGGTTGTGGACTTGTACAAACAAGGTGTAGGGTCCTTCTGCCTTGGCGCTTGGACTCAAAATGGAGTGACTCATGGCAAACAATGCTTTACAAAGTGGAGAAACTTAGGGCAGGGCACAGCCTGCTCTTTTCTGGTGCCCTGTCACTGCCCCCACCTGGCCGCCTCTGCCACCGAGGCAGGGGAGCCTCTCCACTGCTGGGTGGGATACACATGGCCCCCACACTCCCAGGGTGCAGGAGAGGCACCTCCTTTCTGCTGGTGACCGTGGCATGTCTTCGCAGGAAAGTGGTGTGCAAGTGTGGCTACACGCGCGAGCAGCACCTGGAGGAGGCCATCAAGCCCCACGCCTTCCAGGGCAAGGAGTGGGACCCCAAGAAACACGTGCAAGAGATGCCCACGGATGCCTTTGGTGACATCGTCTTCGTGGGCCTGGGCCAGAAAGTGGGGAAGGTTGGTTCCCCCACCCTGTCCCTCTCCACTGTGGCTGGAACGGGGTGGCCCCGTGGTGACACGTGATGGCAGATGTCCTGGGATGAGAGTGGGAGGCTGGCAGAAATCCAGGTGCACAGAGCCGACCCCATCCTAAGGGATGGCACAGGTGGATGGCACAGGTGGTGGGGCTCTGCAGGCAAACAGCACACACATAGGCTCTCAGAGTTCTCGGTTACCTGCCCAGCGAGTAGAGACGTGCAGGGCTTCCCATGGGAGGCGTGGCTAGAGCGGTGGCAGGGGATTCTGGCTGGGTGGCCCTGCATGGCATTTTGCCGGGGTCTGGAGGAGTAGGTAGAGGATCCCAGGACGTGGGCACACTTGGGTGTGCTTGAGGATGACGAGGGTGTGGAGGAGGAGAGGGCAGTGGGAAAGCCTGGGGGTGTGGGGCGTGAGCTGGCACATGGTGGCTGAGCTGGGCAGCGGAGCCCAGGCCGAGCCTTGGGCCTGCACCGGGGCACAGGAAGCAGCTGCTGGGGGCCCCTGGCCCAGGGCAGGTTCCCCGGAGCCTCCCTCTCAGTGTGGTCCCTGGACCAACAACATCCAGGCAAATTCCAGGCCCACCCAGACCTGCTGGATCAGGGCTCAGCCACGCATTCCAGCGAGGCTTCTGGAGGCTCCTGATGCCGCTCCTGCCCTACTGTCCTGTGGGGATGGGCGACGCTGGTGCCACTCACTTCTGTGTTGGGCTTCTGGAGCCCCTGGGTCACTTTGTGGCTGGGCATGTCCTTTTCCCTTGACTGCCCTGAATGCCTTCCATGGCAATGTCCGCCTGGCCAGAGACGTTGAGCCAGGACGTGCCAGACACGGGGCCGTGCAGCCTGGGCTTCCTGGGCAGCCAGCAGCCCCGAAGCCGCCCCGTACTCCTCCTCTGTCATGTTATGGGTGCCCGCAGGCTGCTGGCTCTTCACTGGGGATTCCGATGAGGACATGCGTGGAGAGGTCCCGCTGTCACTCAGGGTTGAGGTGGGCAGCAGCAAGGGTGGGTTTGAACCCTGCTGAGCTCAAGCCGGGTCCTAACCCTGACACCCTCCTGGCTGCAGCCTCTTCCTTGAAGCCACCCACAGGGACAGTCCCCAACCAGGGACAGGGAATACTGCTGTGGCCCTGAGCACTGGAGACAAAATCCCAGGTGCAGCCTGGCCTCCGCGAGGTCCTGTTGCCGGGTGTGTGTGTTCCCACGAAGCAGATCCACAGTCCCTTTCTTTCTGGGGCCAAATGGTTTATGTTCCTGGAACAAGACAGCCGATGGCCTGCCCCTGGACACCTGCTCAACTCCAGGGCACCGGCTGCTGTGGGGGTGGTGGTGGCAGCCTTTATGGCGGTGATTACATCTTTCGTTGCAGGGCTGTGACTGGTGCTTTGGGGACACCAGCGTCCCTCGTGGGCCCATCTTGGGGAATCCTGGCCAGGATGGGTCTCCTCAGACAGCTGATTAACCAAAGCAGACAAAGTCCACTGTGGGGGTTATAGGCTGCTCTGGGGGCAGTGGGCCCTGGGAGGGCAGCGTTTAGAGGAGAGGCCGGGCCCAGAGAAAGGGCAGGCCGGGGTGGGTGGGCCAGTGACTCGAAGCGAGCAGAGAGGACGAGGAAAGAACGGCTGCTGGGGGGAGCTGGGGTGGAGGAGGGGGTTGCACTGGCGAGGCTGGCTGTCCTGGGTTCACCCGTGTGCCCAGCTTGGGCCCTCCTCCCAGCCCCGCCTCTGACCCTTTCTTCTTACAGTTCACGTCCAGCTGGACGCTGCTGGCCACTCTCCAGTTGGGCTTGAAGTCACGGTGCACAGTGTCCACCTGCCTAGTTGGGGCCTCGGGGGCCCACCTGTGTGGTGGTGCACCTTGCCTTCTCTCTGCGCCGTGGGGCCCTGGGGTCAGGCAGGCCGGGGCAGCCCCACCCCGTGTTGAGCATGACTGCTGTCCCACCGCTGCAGGTGTCCCCTCCTGTCCTCTGTCCCTCTACAGTATGTCCGAGTCTCCCAGGACACCCCCTCCAGTGTGATCTACCACCTCATGACCCAGCACTGGGGCCTGGACGTCCCCAACCTCCTCATCTCGGTGACCGGCGGGGCCAAGAACTTCAACATGAAGCTGAGGCTGAAGAGCATCTTCCGGAGAGGCCTGGTCAAGGTGGCCCAGACCACAGGTGGGCCCCGTGGCCCTGTCCACTGGGGATGGCACAGGGCGGTCCCATGGGCAGTGCTGGAGGGCTGGAAGAGCCTCGGGTGGTGGAGTCCACGCCCCGCCTGGGGTCAGACTCCCCGGCCTGGGCTCGCCCGCTCTGCCCAGCTCCGGCTCTGCTGGAGGGCGTGAGGACCACACCGGGTTTGGCCTTTCCTGAGTCCGAATGGGCCCGCGCCGCTCATACTCCTCACACTGATCATCTACCTGATGGCGTGAGGGACAGCTGCTCCTTTCTCCCTGGAAGCCCCCGGGTTTCTGGACTGTCCCCTCTCCTTCCATGCCCACTTAGAAATGGACCATGCCTTTTCCTGGGACTTGGGCTAGTCCAGCTAACCATCCGCTGGGTGCATCCGCAGCCTTTGTACCCTCTCTGCCCCCAGTAATCACTGGCCATTGTTTTTCCATGTCGTGACATGGTATCTGTGCGTGTGTGTGTTTGTGTGTGTGTATGTGTGTGTGTGTGTGTGTGTGTGTATGTGTTTGTGTGTGTGTGTGTTTGAACCCAGGGGTGCTCTACCACTGAGCTGTATCCATAGCCCTTTTTACTTCTTATTTGCAGCGGGGTGGTGCTAAGCCGCTGAGGTGGCCTCCGGCTTGCTCAGCTTGGCATCTCTTAAGCGTTCCCTGCCAGTTCCCTTGCCACCCACTTCCTGGCCCCATAGCCACTGACACGTGGTTTAGATTTCTTTTTTTCATGGCAACACCACGCCTGGCATCTAGGCACCGATTCCTGAGGTCAGGTCAGCACTGCCTGGGGAGTGACCACTACCCAACAGCAGGCAGGCTTCTCGCTTACCTGCCAGTGGCTGTGGCTCCACCCACACGTCCCCTCACTGTGGGACCCCGCGTGGGACCTGCTGCTCTTGAGACACAGTGGTGCACGCTCGTGGTGCTCAGTCTGGTGTCCTTCCCCTGGCCTGCACGTGATGACCGAGGCAGCCGCCTGGTCAGGTGGACAGTGGGTGGGGCAGTGTCCCCTACAGGACCACTGTAAGCCATGTGGCAGTAGGCAGGGCGTATGAGCCTCCGTAGGGCCTGGCCATGAGGATTGGGAGCAAGGACACAGTCTAGCACCCTTGAGTCCCAGATGTGGAGAGGAAGAGAAGAGAATTGCATGTCTTGAAATAGACAAATTCAGCCGGGCGTGGTGGCGCACACTTGTAATCCCAGTACTTTGGGAGGGAGAAACCGGAGGATCCGGGTTCGCGGCCAGCCTCAGCTCTCTCTCTCTCTCTCTCTCTCTCTCCCTGTCTCTCTCTCTCTCTCTCCTTAGTGAGGCCCTCCGCAACTTCGTGAGACCCGGTTTCAAAATAAAGTATAAAAAATAGGGCTGGGGGCGTAGTGCGGAGGTAGAAAGCCCCTGCGTTCAATCCCCGGTACTGCAAAAAAAAAAAAAAAAAGAAAGAAATAGAGAAATTCAGAGAAACTTTGGAGAAGCCGTGCTCCAGAGACAGGGCCAGAGAGGGGGCAGTGGGCAGGGGGCTGCAGGTAGAAGATGGGCCCTTCCTTGTGCCCGCCCTCCCCACTTTTCACCTTTGCAACCCGGGGAACCTGGGTTCCCAGAGCTGCAGCTGTGACGGAAGGCACCGTCACAGGGAGCTTCCTCTGTAATCCTGCCTTGGAGACTTCGCTGGCATGTTTGGAGCCCCTGAGTACCGGGGAGCTGGTGTCGCCGAGCAGAGGGCTCTGGGTGCAGTTTGTGCATGGCGGGGTGTGCGTCAGGACCTGCGGGCTTGCCCACACCCATTTCCTTTCCCCAGGGGCCTGGATTATCACAGGGGGCTCCCACGCGGGCGTGATGAAGCAGGTGGGCGAGGCGGTGAGGGACTTCAGCCTGAGCAGCAGCTACACGGAGGGAGAAGTCATCACCATCGGAGTGGCCACCTGGGGCACACTGCACAACCGGGAGGGGCTGGTCCATCCCACGGTGAGCGGCATCCTGCGGTCAGAGGAGGGGCACCGCAAGGGGAAGGACGGGGTATGCGAGGGCTCAGCAGAGGCTGCAGGGAGCAGGCGGCCAGCCGGGCACCAGGATGCATGTGCAGGGAGGGAAGAGGCGACACAGGATACAGGAGATCTGCTCAGACCCCAGTGAGCAGGATAGTTAGGCACTGGGCTGGACTTCGGGGTCCTCCCTGAGGATTACAGAATGGGTCCCCTGAGGGTCAGCCAGGAGCCACCACTGGGGGAAGGCTCATCTTAAGAGCCACCCTGATGAGAAGCAATGAGGAGTGGACTCGGGGAAGGAAGTGACTTGGCCGGGGTCATGCAGCCAGTGAGCATCTGGGTCGGATTGAGCCAGACGTCCAACCCCAAAGCCTGTTTCAATCCCAAACCTCCACGCTCATAGGTCTCCGGCCAGGAATTCCACCCCACTGTGATTCTGACGTCAGCTCCAAATGGAGCTGCCCCTCAGGGTTGAAGACAGACTGTGTGTGTAGCCAGCTGCGGTGGCGAGACTTGAGAAAGAGAATTTGATTCACGCAATACAATTTTTCTTTTTTCTTTTTGTTGTGGTACTGGGAACTGAACCCAGGGGCATTCTACCTCCAAGCTACACCCCTGGCCCTGTTTTATTTTTTATTTTGAAACAGGGTCTCACTAAGTTGCAGAGGGCCTCACTAAGTTGCTGAGGTTGGCAGCGACCCTGTGATCCTCCTGTCTCAGCCTCATAAGTACTGGGATTACAAGTGCACGCCACCATGCCCAAATCACGCAATACAATTTTCTAAGGATGAGGTAGACTTGGTGTAACAGGGATATGTGCTCTTAAATCACAGTCAGGAAAGTCAGCAGCTCCAAAGTCCTGTTACTGAACTCCAGTTCCCGGGTCCAAGGTTGTCGAAATGAAGACTGGACCCAGAAAGAATTTAAGCACAGGCAAGGCTTTATTTAGGGACTTTGGCGTGAGCCAGAAGGGGGCCACAGCACTGACGCGTGCCAGGCTGGCTCAAGGTGCGCAGCTTTCATGGCGTCTCCGGGGAGGCGGGGACCTGGTCTCTCGTCGTCTTCATGTGTGGAGGAGGGGCTCCAGGTGCACCTGCGCTCTTCATCATTCACACACACGGCACATCTCATTACCGACTTGAGTCTCCACCTAGGGATGTGCGTTTTACTATTGCTGTGCCAATCTATTTATTCCCTCCCTCCCTCCCTCCCTCCCTCCCTCCCTCCCTCCATAGTGGGGATTGAACCCAGGGCCTCCCACATTCGAGGCAAGTGCTCTCCCGCTGAGCTACATCCCCGCTTACTGCGCTAACATGGCACGGTTACCCGCAGGCCACTTCAGTGCCTTTTCTGCCTGTGCGTTTGCCCCTCACCGCCTGGAGTCGCCCTCATCAGCTGGGAAAGCCTCTAATATTTTCAGAACGGGGCAGACCCTGCTGTGTCTGCTTCAGCCGGCGATTCTGCTGACCACGTGCTCTCCGGAGGCTGAGCTGACCTTCCCAGCCTCTCATCTCCGGGCATCTTATCTCCTTCCCAGAGCCTTGGAGACTAGTTGGCCTTTTAACTCCTACTTTTCTAATATGGCTGTTAACCCTATAACTCTGAGAGCTAGCTTGGCTTGTCCTACTTCCTCTGGGTGGTGTTCATCCCTTAGTCCCAAGGGGTTCTGTTTTTATGAAGGTCCCCAACTGTGTCAGGTCCACATCTCATCATCCAAATAATCTAAACCAGGTATAGGTGAGACTCGGTGTATGATCCATCCTAGGGCAAAATTCCTCTTTCTAGCACCTGCGCTAGGAAGAACACAAGTTACCTGTTTCGAATCTCCAGTGGTGGGACAGGCATCAGATAATCATAAAGGACATTCTCATTCTAAAAGGGAAGCATGGGAGGGATAAAGGGATTGCTGGTTCCATCAATTCCAAAATCCAGCAGGGAAAGTTCATGGGGAAACGCCCCGGGGCCTGAGGCTCTGCCCTCTGGACCCTCGCTTGGGCCTCTGTCTTTGCATCATTTTCTGCCCTCAGGTGAGCTTTCCTCAAGGCTTATCGGCCTGTTTTCTGCCTAAAGAACTGTGGGAGTCTGACAGCCTTCTTTCATTTTGTCCTATCTCTGTTCCTTTCAGTTCGAATTTTCAGTGTTGTGTCGCTACAACATTTGCCAAAGCTTTGTGGGTACATCGCAGGAATTTACACAGTACACACGTCGGTCCTCCCCAGAGCTTTCTTGGATAATGCCATCTCTATTTCTGGCTTCTGCTGAGATAGTCGAGTGAACTCACAGTCACACACCTGCTCCGCACATCCTGCATGGAGGGTCACCTAGCCAAACTCTCGCCCCTGCTGGAGAGAAGCCGCTTTCCTAACAGTGAATCTCTCGCTCTCGCTCTCGCTCTTTTACAGTGAATTTCTTCTTATTTTTTTAACAGTGACTCTCTGAATTTTTAGCACAATGTGACATCTAGATTGGCTGAGAATTTCCCACATCATCAAGTCCCGGTTCCTTTCTGCCTATCAGTTCTTCCCTCGGTTTAGCTCCTTCCTTTTGCACTTTATAAAAAGCAGCAAGAAGAAATCAGGTCACACCTTCAACACTTTGCCTGGAAATCTCCTCAACTAAATAGCCAAGCACATCTCTTATAATGCTGCTTCCCGCACAGTCCTACATCAGAGTTTCATGACAGCTTTGTGACAATATGTGTGTTCTCAAAGACAATAAGAATGTTCTTATTTTTTTTTTTTTGCGGTACCGGGGATTGAACCCAGGGACGTTCTACCTCCACGCTACGCCCCCGGCCCTATTTTTTATACTTTATTTTTGAAACCGGGTCTCACAAAGTTGCGGAGGGCCTCACTAAGTAGAGAGAGAGAGAGAGAGAGAGAGAGAGACAGGGAGAGAGAGAGCGAGAGAGCTGAGGCTGGCCGCGAACCCGGATCCTCCGGTCTCCGCCTCCCAAAGTGCTGGGATTACAAGCATGCGCCACCACGCCTGGCTATAATAAGAATGTTCTTGACCACATTCCTTAAATCTCCTGAGCCCTTACAAGCATCGTCTTTAGCATCTGCAGTCTTACCAATAGACCAATCAAGGAAATCCAGACTTTTCTATAACATGCCCTAACTTCTTCCATCCTCTGTCCATTGCCCAATTCCAAGGCTACTTCCACATTTTTGGGTATATGTTACAGCAGCACCCCACCTCCTGTTACCCAAATCTGTATTAGTTTCCTGTGGCTGCTATAACAAATTACCACAAACCTTAAGCAACAACAATTTCTTCTGCCACATTTCTGGAGGACAGAACTCCGAAATCAGTAGCATTTGGCCCAAATGAAGGTGTTGTGGCAGGGCCACCCTCCCTCCAGGGGCTCTGGGGAGAATTTGTCTCCTAGCTCGTCCAGTTTCTGGTGGCTCCAGGCTTTCTTTGACTTGTGGCTGCCTCACTCCACTCTCTGCCTCTGTGGCTACTTTGCCTCCTGTATTAGTCAAAGTTCTCTAGAGTAACACAGTTCACAGGGTGTGTATATTATAAAAGGGGATTTAACAGATTGGCTTATACTCAGAAGTGGTGTAGTCCCAAGTGACCGCCTGCACGCAGAGAGCCGGAGGAACCAGCAACTTGTCACGCGGCCCAAGCTCACAGTCGCAGCCACCAATGATGAGGTCCCAGTCCAAGATGGACTCTCTGGAGAAACATTGGTGAAAGTTGAGTTCGAAGAGCAAAGGGGCAGAAGTGCAATATCCCAGGCGAGAGTGGATGCACCTTTATCAGGAAGAACTGCGCTTGCCTCCCCCTCTTCCTCCTTCCTTCCATCCTTCATCCTACTTGGGTCCCTAGACTTGTGGACATCTTAGGGCGGGCTTCCCCCCAATCTGCTGTTCCACGTGCCAATCATCTCATCAACACACCCCAAGTCACACATTTCCAGGTGTCTCTTTTTTTTTTTTTGCGGTACCGGGGATTGAACCCAGGGGCGTTCTACCTCCACGCTACACCCCCAGCCCTATTTTTTTATACTTTATTTTGAAACCGGGTCTCACGAAGTTG